>JAOUQU010000016.1:778742-794935 GCA_028566735.1 Ammoglanis amapaensis | reverse complement strand
ACAGTATATAGAAAACTGTCAGTTCACAGATCTTAAAAAAATACAGATCAGACTAAAGCATATAGTGGTAAATTAATATTTGCACACATTGTCACAACATTGAGAGATTTAGAAATAAATATTAATAGTGCGTACACTTTATAGAACAGCTATCAAATCTGTTCTTTAAAAAAGCCAGCAGTGAAGTTCAGATCTAAATATACTCTCCAAACCTGGCAGTTCCCAGGTGCTCTTTACTGCTAAATGAAGAAGACATTTCTGTCATAAATGCCAAATGGAAGAAAAGTCCCATCATCTGCGGCAGTACAGCTCCAATAGAAAGTACAACCAGTGTTAAGGTTCAGTTCTAAAACATTTATATTCAGTTTAACCTGGTGTGCTATCCAAAAAATGTCAATTTTGGCAGTGAGGGAAATAAATAAATATGCTGGTTCTTCTGTCTAGGCCTGGAAAATTAATGTCCTCTGAGAATATTATATACAAAATATGAATTGGTTTGATCTATGACATTATTGTAGCATTATTTAAATGCGGTTTTTTGTCTCTGACTTGATCTAGAACATTTTTGACAACTGACGTGATGTTTTTATTTTATTATTAGAATACCTTTTTCTCCACTGTGCTATTTACTTACGTAGGAATTATTCATCTGCAGTTCACCCAATCCGTGCAGTGAAATCGACATTTACACACACTAGGAGGCAGCAACTAGCATACAGGCCTGACACAGTGGGCAACCCTAGCCATGGCACCCAGTGTGCAATTAGAGGTTCACTGTCTTGCTTTCAGTCACGACCTGACGACTCTTTGAATGCAACTTTACGATCACAAGCTTAGCTCTGTAACCACCTGCTCTGTAATTGTTTGATACTATTTGTTACATTAAATAACCTTTATTCTTTACACAAGACTCATCAACTTTAAGTCAATATCAAGTTTGTATCAAACACAGACCTGAGCAATTTTTTATCTACAATTTAAATTAAAATCTACAATACCGATATGGGTTTAAACTGTCGGAGAAAACCAAAGCACATAAAGTAAACCCACGTAGACTTTTAGGGAAGATTTTAGAGACTTTTACTCAGAAAGAATCTGGAATGTCCCACCTGGAGTTCAAACTCAGGACCTACTGTGAGTTGACAATGCTACACGCTTAGCACTTCACATAGATAAGCTCTTCATTGTGGCATCTGTTTGCTAGGCAACATGATCACTAAAACTGCTGCTCTAGTACTGTACTTTATTCCTGATTTGTGATTTGTAGCCTTAACCTAGTGGTTAGGGGACATGGCCGTTTCAAACCTCACCATAGCTAGTTTGGCCCTTAGAAAAGGCAATTAACCCTCAAGTGCTCAGAATATATATTGTAACTTTAAATTTAAGTCACATTTGGAAAAATGTGTCTGCTAAATGCTAATAATGAATGATGTTAAAATGAATTTGTTGCATATGTGGCAGCAGAAGCGGCAGCAACACAAAATTATGAAGTTGGTCATAATGTTATGTGTAATATATTAGCAGCATCTGATTAGCTGCTCCATCCAATTTCTCTTCTGTATACACAACAATACTGGGTCCAGTCAACCCAGCCCTCTTTATATAAAAATAAAAAGTTACCAATACATTGCATTGTTTTATTTCTCTTTTAATACCTCCATAAATAAAGACATATTATTTGCAACACTAAATAAACATTTGCACACTGCTTAAACAATATTGACTCTGTAGTTTATTGATACAATATGTGTGAATACTAAACCAATCTTAGACTATTAGTCATATTGTGTGCCTTACAGTCACCAGCATAGATTAATCCTGCTTTAAAATTGAGAGGTGGAATTAAAAGCTCATAGCTATCTTTAAGCAGGCCGTGTTCTTGAGAGGAGACCTGCGCTGGTGCAGCAGGCTTTGGGACTGAGCGAACAATGGATTACTGACAGCTGCATATGTGTTGTTTAGATTTATGTAGCGTTACAAAAACTTGGCCAGCTGCCTTTAACTTGTCAGCTCATTGCTTGTGGCCGATGATATAGCATTCTGAGACTGCGTGAAGCTGTTCAGGGAAAATGCAATCTTCATTGGTAGGCTGATGCATTGCAGATTCACGCTGACTAATGTACAACACCAGCACCACTACCACTTTTAAATGCATGTCTCTAATACTATCGGGTTTATGGAAGCAAGTGAGCTTGAGAATAGTACTTTAGCTGGATGTACCGTCTTCATTGAATGCTACTGAGATATGTTAAGCAGACTCTGAAGATGGATGATATGGACCTGGAATGTGGGGTTGAATTTAATGCTTATGCTATTATGCAGTGAGCCTACAGTATATGCTATTGGCTAACTGTGCTGTTCTATACTATGTGTTACAGTTGCAGTCAATACATTTAGATATATTTCTAAGTCTTGGAAGTCCTTTGTTTTATTCAACCGTCCTTTGCAACTGGGGTAAGTAGTGCTTGGTACACCTGCTAAAGACATACACATGTGTACAGTAGAAAATAATTACACCCCCTCATATACCAGCATTTTAAGTGCAGTACCCCTGGAGCGGACAGGGTTAAAGGCCAGCATCAAGAGCCCAAAAATGCCAGAGCCAAACATTTAAACCAACACTTGTATTCTTATTCTTATTATTTGAGTCCAAAGCTTTATCCACCAAGTTACCACTTTTACACATGGTAGTGAAATCACATAATAATCATTTTTAAATGTAATATTTGCACAAAATTATTAAAGTGAAAGGATCTGAATTTAATGCTGACCTTTTTCTGTTCAGCATTTAGCAGGAATCTTTATTTATGACTTACAGTTACACACCATTTTGTTGAGCAATCAAAGGTTAAGAGCGTTGCTCAGTGGTAATGAGACTTGATCCAGCGACATTCTGGTCTTTAGCCCAGTACCTTAACCAATAATCCATAAATATCCATGGTGACTTTAACTGTAACAGACAAGTTTTCCTTATGTTATTTGCTGTGTAAAAGTACAACACTAGTAAAAAGTAATATAAGTAATATATAACTTTTTGAAAGTGTCTTTACCTTTATACTACTTTGAATCCAATCATAATCTGGATTTGGCTGGTTCTCAAAGGTTTTATGACTAGCTGTCTAATAAAAACAGGAAAAATGAAGCAGTTCATTCTAATTTCACAGGTAGTTTCTTCATTAAACCTTTTCACTTTTATTTTCTTCTCACACAATCGGTGTGCAGGGCATATCCTTTAACACTTGCTATTAGGTGGTCTAGTCCACTGTATGACTGGAAATCCACTCAGAAAGTAAAGCATCCTAATTTAATTTGAGCACTGTGTGAAACACTGACTTGTCCTTTTGCTGTGAATCAACATTGACAGATGTCAATACAATAACCAACGTCTACATCATGAGCAAAATGGAAATATACAGCTCTGTCAGCTTTCTCAGCAGGGCGAACATTTCAAGGCCAGTGAAGGACTGACAGAGAGAGGACAAGGTGAAAGAGTAAAGGAATGTGAAGGAATGGCCAGTATGAATACACACCGAGATCGTCTAATATTCATGAGATCACCTCTGGTACAAACAGGGACCGGATGAAATAAACATGCTGACAACGTCCGCTCTTCCTGGAGCTGATGTCGTTTATTGACTTGGCCGTATCACCTACGGAGTAGAGCAAAGGCCTGACCCTTACTGTTTAACCTGGAGGACAAAGCGACCACGAGACTGGAGTAACATCTCCCCATCTGTCCATCCGATTGACCCGGAACTCTCAGAGGAACAAAGGAGCTTAACCAAATCCCCTTTACTGGCAACTTTCGCTCTTTCCAGGTAATGCGTCCAAATTTGTTCACTCCCAGGTGAATAAAGCGGCTTAAATCACTGCTTAAAATTCAGCAAGGTGCCCAGCGGAGGGTTGATGATACAAATGCGAAGAGCATTCGCATTCATTTATGCGTCGCCGCATGAGGTTCTCCTCTCCACCTTCAAAAAGGTTGAAAGGCAACACTGCACCCGCATATTCAACTTTAAAATGGTGTTTAACTGCACAAACATGACTGTTCACAAATAAAAGAAGAAATCGAAAAGTAGATGGGATAAATATGTTTAACCAGGCAGATGAATAAATTATCCAAAGACAGTTGGAGTACTGGGTCAATAATGGGTGATTATTATTTTTATTGTCAATCAGTCACAGAAAAATGAGACTAACTGGGTTGTGTGTTGATAGAAGGCAATATAATTGCCCCCTGCAGGTCAGATGTTAATTAAATTCATCAGTTTGGTTAAATACTCGTTTGTGTAATACACTATAGCTGGGTCATTTGTCCATTTATCACAAATATTAAATAAAGGAAAGATTAATGAAGAAGCAACCAGTAAAAACGCTTACTTACACAGACCATCATAAATTAATAGTTGATGTCTTAACCTCGAAAATGTCATCCGTTGTTCGAATTGAAAGGCGTTACAAATAATTAGTATAGCCCAGTACTGTTAATATTGGCAGTTCACATTTCCTAAGCACAGTTAAAATTACTCTTTATCATAAAATAAGTATGTTTTATGTTTGTTTGGATCATGTTTTTACACTTCTGTTATATTCATGCAAGGAAATTATTATTTTTATACAAGTTTCAGCAGTGCACAACTTTATATCAAACATTCATTGACAATTTTATATCTCAAATTGATTTCACTTGCATGTTTTGGACTGTATGAAGATACCGGATGACTTGCGGTAAACTCATGTAGACATGTGGAGAATATGCTTCACAGAGAAAAAAAAGAGAGATTGCCACACCTGGAGATTAAACGGAACTTCATGCTGTGAGGTGATGGATCTGCCCATTTAGTCACCATTCTGCTGTGTGTGTTTATGTATGTATATATGTACATACATATACATGTATGTTTAATTATTACATTGTACGCTGTATTGTAAAAGACAATGTTTAAAATTGGCAATTATAGCATAGCAGCTTATGTTGGTGCTGCACAGATAGCTGGAGTTTGTAACATTGGTTGAAGCTTCCAAGATAACAAGTATGCTTTTTAAAATGTACCTTTTAAAAATGTAACATTTATGTTTTTAGAAATAGTCATTAATATTCATGGTTATCGGGATGTACAATTTTCTTAATATTTTGTATGAATAACAATAGCTATGAATAACTAAATAACATTAACTAAAGCTAATGTAATTTAAGTATTGTATAGAAAATACAAAGAAGATTTAAAATGATTTCCTGTGAATGTTCAAACTTGATTGTTAAAATGTTTTCTTCAGTTTATTCAGTGTTTGTCCAGTTTGCTTTTTAATCTTTACTTTACCTTTCTAAGTTAAAATAACGATCATATAATGAGACACTCAACTAAACATTTGAGTCTAACATTGTTAACAACAATTTTATCAAGCACAAAAACACATTAGATTATAAAAACAATACTTTCGATCACCACTAGGGGGAAACAGCATCTCGTTAAATTCGTCATTTGTGAGAATCTTTATTTCATTTTAATTCTTGTGATTAAATTGTGAGCCTACATCCTAAATGAAACATATCTACTGAATGTTTATCCCCAGTGTTATATACAATGTAAATATCGCTTACACAGCATAACTGATACAGAAAAACAGTCGCTGAGACGTGTACACAGTTACCAGTCCATTCATTACCAGCAAATCGATTATCAGTCCTGGCAACCAATATGGATGATGTTGACGTAAACATCACGTGGTTTTTTTAAGCCTTCATGGTGGTACAGATACTATTCTTACCTGTTGTTTATATGATTGCAAAGATTTCAGCCAGTGTTTCTGGTTCCAGCTTCATGAGAAAGATTTTAAAAATTTTTAAACAATAAATGTAATACATAAATCATTTATTGCACTGAACTTTGACTGTTTGATTCAGTCATGACTCAAGTTAATCATGCTTTTATTATCACTGTCACTTTTAATAACAATAGAAATAGAAAATACAATTACAGTGAAGCGTAAAAATCACAAATAAGTGTTTCTATAAATTATTCCGCCATAATAAATGTATCATAGGGCTATATTTAATTTGTCATTCGTACAGATATGATTATTTAAATGAACAGACATGCATTTGTGACTTGCTGAAGACTGTTATAGCTAATTGTATTACTAATTACACATTTATTTCACATCATTCAACAGTAGTATTAGCATCACTAATCCTTCCCTAAATCTGAATGTAAGGACTAAATATGCTGGTCTATGGTTTGTTGGGGTTAAAATGCAAAACATCACTTGCTTTATACTGCCGCCAATTGGCCAAGTGTAGTACTGTTTAACATATAGATGAGTGAATTAAAACAGTTTAATAATAATAATAAAAACTTTGCACTTAATTAGACGCTATATTTAATAGTTTGTTAATGCAATTATTCTTTGCCAGTATAGAAACACAAACGTGTATAATGTTTAATGATTTTGGGAACAAAATAGACACATCATAACTGGTTGTATAACCTTTATTCTGTATCTTTGCAAGCATTTGTAGATGACTTTGTAGAAACTGCAAATTATTTTCAATCCAAAGTTGGGGGGTTGTTTCATGAAGGGTACGAACTACACCAAATTAATAACGTGGATCACACTTGCCAGCATAAATTTTAAAAGTATTTTGCAATATGGATAGTTATGTGATCAGAGAGCAAAAGTCATGTGACCTGCACACAAAAGTCATCCCAAATCGCACACATGTACACTTTAAGCACTTTGGTTTAGTGCGTCCAAAAAAAACATAATAAAAATTGGTGCACTGAATGTGCCCCGGATGGTGCACTTCAAATCGTCTGAAATGATGGACACTACACACACCAAACTGACACCATTATACCTACGTACCATAAGAGGCGGGATGTTTGACCACTTAATAGCGTCCATAGTCAAAAGGAGTGGAGGCAACTGCTTTAAATAACGGAAAGTGATGACAATGAAATAATTCATTCATACCTGCTAAACAATAGCAAATAAATGCTGGTGGATATTTTGGCAGAGTAGAGAAATGATTCAAATGTTACTTCATTACTTTTCTGAAGTGTAGTATTTTGTAAATTTGAGACAACACTTATGAAAGTGGGCAGCAAGACGTAAATTATAGTAAACTTACATAAGTGCATGGTTTATGACACACCTAAACTTTTCTTTCTGTAGCTTCCACCACCCCATGAGGCACTGTAATATTTGGCTATTGTGCAAACTTTCAACACCTCACAAGACAATATATTTGTACAGCCTTTCCATTGCAACAATCGTACTCATACCTATTTTAATTTGCTTATAAGTTAGTTTAATAATATTCTTTACATAGTTACTTCATGATTTTCCCAGAATTGCATAAATAAATATTTTATTTTAATTTATTTCAATATTTAATTTGAATACTATGATATTATATAAATACATTTTCACACTCATGTCCACTCTCACCAAGACACATTCCTATCTCTATCTCGCTCTATCTATTCGTTTGGCATCCATTTCCCCAGTTCCTGGGGTAGGACGTTAATGTTTGGAACAGAGTATTCCGTCCGGATGCCCTTCCTGACAGCAACCACCAGTAAGTGGTGGGAACTTGTGAAACTACTGGACAATTTCACATTTCCGATCAACCTAGTGCATGTAGGAAACCAGAGTACCCGGAGGAAACCCACGCTGACACGGGGAGAACATGCAAACTCTGCACAAAAAGTCCCCAGCCCGACCCGGGGATCGAACCCGGGACTTCTTGCTGTGAGGCGACAGTGCTGAACCACTCAGCCACCGTGCCGCCCAGTAATTAAGATACTGGCCTAGAAATCATACAATGGCCAGTTTAAGGTGCACAACTGGAAAATTGTCAATGTAGGTCTACTGAGCGAGTCCCCTTAACCCTTCTAGTGATTATACAATAGACAATCTCAATACAAGTCTGCTAAGTGCTTTAAAATGTAAGTGTAATAGCTTTTTATTTTGTATTTTTTGTAGGTGCATGGTAGACTGATCCGTTCCCATTGAAGTGGTGGGGTGCTCATGGCTGCCGGATGGGGCCTGGGCTGGCTGGGTGTGAGCCTGGCCCTGCTGGCCCTCGCCCCAGCCTGCCAGAGCTGCCCGCCACGTTGTGACTGTGTGGCTCAGCTCCGCTCTGTGTCCTGCCAGCGCAAGCGCCTTACGGGTGTACCCGAGGGCATCCCGACCGAGACGCAGCTGCTAGACCTCAGTCGGAACCGGCTGCGCTGGGTGGCGCCCGGAGACTTTGCGCCGTACCCTAGATTAGAGGAGGTGGACCTGAGCGAGAATCTGATATCCACATTAGAGCCCAATGCCTTCGCCAGTCTGCAGGCCTTGCAAACGCTGCATCTTCGCGGGAACCAGTTGAAGCTGGTGCCAATGGGGGCATTCGCTCGTCTGACCAACCTCACCACTCTGGACCTGAGTGAGAACAAGATCGTCATTCTGCTGGATTATACGTTTCAGGACCTGCATAGCCTCAAACACCTGGAGGTTAGTACATTGGGTTAGTTTTGTACTGGACTCATCGTATCATGGTTTGGCTCCACTTGCTGGCAAGGCTGGGCAGCTACATGAACAACGATTGGCCTGGTGTTCATAGATGGGTGGCGGATAGGGACTGATTCAATTACGACCTCTGCTGGCTTATTAATAGTGTCTGCACAGAGATGAGGAAAAGAGTGCATTGATCAGGGTGTGTCTCTCTTACAGTGCTGATAATGCATACAAAAACGCATATGGTAGCTGTCCATGTGTTGGAGGGGAGATGTGGGTAAATTCCATTCTCCTCGATCCGAACTGAGGTTGGCATTAATGGAGAGGAAGTGTGACGCAGTCACGCAGAGTTTTAAACCAGAGAGCACTGACACTCAGTGCTGGTGTGCTAACGGAAAATCCAGCTGCTTTACTCAAGGTCAAATATCAAAAAAGAAAATGAGTACAGTACTGATATATGACAATTATATGAACATACTTAAGCTGACATTATGTACTGACGGTATTTACGTGATTTATACCCCAACTGTCTAGGTTGGTGACAATGACCTGGTCTACATTTCCCATAAGGCCTTCTCAGGGTTACTGGGATTGGAGGACTTAACAATAGAAAGATGCAATCTGACTTCGATCTCCGGCCAAACTCTGTCCTACCTGCGTAACCTGCTGACGCTCCGTCTACGGCACCTGAGCATCGCTACCCTGGAGGACCAGAACTTCCGCAAGATGGCCGCCCTGCGTGGGCTGGAGATCGACAACTGGCCGTACCTGGACTACATTTCCCCTTTAAGCTTTCAGGGACTGAACTTGACCTGGCTGTCCATCACTTACACCAACATCACCTCCGTCCCGTCAGCTTCTTTCCGCAACCTAGCCTACTTGACTTCTCTCAATCTGTCCTACAACCCCATCTCTGTATTGGAACCCTGGGCGTTCAAGGACCTCATGAGGCTGAAAGAGCTGCACATGGTCAGCACGAACTTGCAGACGGTGCAGCCGTACGCGCTGGCCGGTCTGAGACAGATTCGGGTTCTCAACCTGTCTAATAACGAACTAATCACGCTAGAGGAGAGCTCCTTCCATTCCGTGAACAGTCTCGAGACGTTAAGGGTGGATGGAAACCCCCTGTCATGTGACTGCCGTCTGCTCTGGATTCTGCAGCGCAGGCGTACCCTGAACTTTGATAACAGGATGCCGGTGTGCGCCGGTCCGGCTGAAGTTCAGGGTAATATCCTGATCAGTTTTCCAGATTCGGCTCTGTTTGACTACTTTACTTGCCAGAAGCCAAAGATCCGTAACCGAAAGCTTCAGCAAATGACCGTCCGCGAGGGGCAGTTGGTATCGTTCCTGTGCCATGCTGACGGTGAACCGGCACCGGCGATCATCTGGATCTCGCCACAACGGAGAAAGATCAGCTCTAAAGTCAGCAGTAGGATCACAGTGTTACCGGGCGGGACACTGGAAATCCGTTACGCCCAAGTGACCGACAGCGGCACGTACATCTGCATCGCCAGCAACGCAGGCGGTAACGATACCTACTTCGCCACGCTGACAGTGAAAGGACAGCCCCCGGACTCTGCGCCGATCGGCAACAGGTCGCTCTACGCGGTGGATTTTAATGACACCAATCTAAACAGTACGCGCGTCTTCCTTAAATTCACGCTGGACCTCACAACCATCCTGGTCTCCACCGCTATGGGTTGCATCACCTTCCTGGGTGTAGTGCTCTTCTGTTTCCTGCTGTTGTTCGTGTGGAGCCGTGGAAGGGGTCAACGCAAGAACAACTTCACGGTGGAGTACTCCTTCAGGAAGACCGAGGGACCCACGACCAGTTCGACCTCCGGAGGGACCCGCAAGTTTAACATGAAAATGATATGAAACCACGCAGCCAGGGGCCCACTAGGAGAGGCATGAACACCCAACAACAACACATAGCACCCTGAGTCGCAGGGAAAACAAACATCAGAACAACAGAATATTAATATATTTGATTTTTATCTCACAACTATTCCAAAAAAAGCTATTAGCTATCAGAAAGCAGCAGGTTTTCACATGGCAATTTCATTCTTAATCCTAAAAACTTTACGTGTCCGCGATCAGGTGCTGTGTGAGTTGGGACGAGCACACTGGCCGCAACACTGTGAGTACATTGCTGGTACTGCAGGATTATATCAACCTTGGATCACAGTGGATAAACGATAATGTGCAGCCGGGACTTCAGGTCTGGTTAGGAAGTCAAGACCTGAGTGCTGGCTGCACCATTAGTGCAAGGGGAGTACATAGACCAGGCAGGTGGAGAATCAGGTATGGGAGTTTTTCCCCCTGCTGGTCTAGGTACATGCCTTCATCAGGGGGGGGGGGCTGTGTAGGTGTCAGGGCATCATTAAGATTTCAGTTAAACATCAAGATGTGCTCATGGATTTACCTAAACTAGGACCTGCATTCATTTCAGTCAGGGAAACAATCAGCCATAGGTGCAAAGGCACACAGTAACACCCTGGACGTAGCATCAGTTCACAAAACATGCACACGCTCACACACACACAGGATCACATTCGTTTAACTAGTTTATTGTTTCCATTTAATTTAATGTCATCTATTTGGTCAATTGAAACTCTTGGATGAGACCCACATGGACACATTGAGAACATGCAAACTATAAATAGGGAAAAAATTCTCAGACCCCACCCACTTAGGGATAGATGACAGGACGTTTTTGTAGCTTGCTGTATCGCCTGTGATTCACAAAACAATACAGTGGCACCATTAACTGTAATAAAGATTTTAATATAATAATAACACAACGTCCATCACAGCCTCAATCAGACACTTCAGGTCCAAGTAAATCTGCAGGATTAAGGCACTTTAATGATTGTTAGATATCAGACGTCTAGTGTAGAGGAATAGACTACTGGTAAAAATACAGAATTACAACAATACACTAAACAACTCAACAAAAAATTGAGTCTCAGTTTTGATTATCTGGCGGCCAGTGTGCAAAAGTCTCTGCTTCTCCTGCCCAGTCTTACCCCCCCCCCCTTCCACCTCCTCATTAATCCCCGTCTTCCCACACCCTGACTGGGTCTCACTAAGAGAGGGGTCCCTGGCTGGAGACCGTAGATGTAAATGAAACTCATGACACCCATCTAGCCCGTGTGTATTTGACTGTAGAAGGTGCTCTTGCTTTATATGTTTTGTTTCTGTGCTTTGTTTATATTTTTAAATGTCTTAACGTGGATTTTTTTACATTTTAATTGATCTGTTCTCAGTACCATAAGGTAACAATGACTAGCTTTAAAGATTTAGAGAATTACATTTTATGAGCAAAAGTATATGATAATCCTTCAAGGTAAACTAAGTCCTTTACGGCACTGATGCTGACAGGTTATGCATCTGGAGAAACATTTAATAAAATTATTATTCACAGCTTATTAAATGTGCTATTGGTTTGAGTTTGGCCTGTCAGTTGTACTTACCTTAAAATAACTAATTTATACCATTCAAATAACAACAGCATCAATGCAAAAATGTAATAATGTTTGTAATAAATAGCAAACTTTAAAAAGTAAAAAAAATTTTATTAATACTATATATGATTAAGTCATCTTCGTCATCTTCTTGCGGCCGCTCATGATCAACATTATTGATTGTTTATGGTTTTTACCCTTCCTAACATTGCCCTTCCTATTTATCCAAGCTTGGGACTGACACTATAATGCAAACGTCACATGGGAATCGACTCGGAACCCTTTTTATGGTGAAGCTACAGTTCTACACAAAATGAGCAAAGACTTCACCATCTTAACACATCAAATGAGCTTACTAGCTAATGCTAAATGAAAATCATTTATATTTATTCATAATTACGACATTACTAAATGGAAAACCCAGTAACACTATTGATTACACACAGTGGTGTTGAGAACAGATCAAGAAACATAAGTATCGTAAAGATTGTAGTTAAACTGTTTTAATGGGCTTTTTTCTTCTAGTTTTGCTTATTTGAAACTTTGTTAAATGTTTACAGACCTCACCAACATCATTAGCCGTGCCATAGGTTGAAGTGTTCTTGTCATCAGTGCAGTCGATGTTGTCCTGTGACTTGGTATCGTCCGTCTGCTCTGTGGTTTTTTTCTACGTTTTCTGTTAGCATTAGCTTCTAGCCGTGTGCAGTCAGTCACTGTGTTTAGGTGTGGTGCCTGTAGAAGGTGAGAAGGTGAGGCTCAGCCGGGTTGTGAGGACACATCCTCCGGACATCTTGTAACTCATCAGTAACCTGACATTCTTTTTATGGAAATCCTCTCTAGTGTGGCATCCACGGACTTGCGTAGCAACTAGAACACTATCGGTCATGATGTTATTGAATTGCTGTACACTCTTTAAAGTATGTAAAACAGTGTGAAGAACTGAGACTCAGAATCGAACCGTCAACTTCGACTAATACTGTAAGTGTGAGATGTTTTAACACTGTGTTCTTTGCCTTTGCTTGTACTTGCTCGGTCGTATTTGAATTGATATAATGTGCTTAAAGGAAGATTCCAGTATTTTTCAACCTAGTTGCTGCTTTATTAGCAAAAATGTAAATTTATATTATCTGTAGCTCTAAAAACCAAGGTCCAAAGGCCATGCAAAAAATAATGTAAATTAAATGAAAATTAAGGATCCAAACAGTTGGAAATCAAATTCCAGCTATAATTACTACTCCTACCACCCTTAACATCGCCAAACAAAATATAATGTTTGGAAAATCTGTCATATTAAAAGACCACGATTGGCGGATCCATTAATAATACCAACTTATAGATCTTTAAAAGTACATTTTAACCTCGAACTATGTATGTTCAATCCATAACTCTAAGATGTTTAGAAGGAAGCACATGTTCCAGACACGTTTAACACATTCCAGGTTTAACAATACTCGGAACATTTCTTTCTGCACAAAGCATTCGCTTCATCCAACAAACATGATATATATATATTATATATATGATTTTTAGCGGGAGCAATGACACCAACGATGGAACAATATATTCAGACTGTTTGACACTTTTCAGGTCTCATCAAACAGATTCGGTCAAGCCGTTCCACTTCTGTCACCGACTCTGTACTGCCCCCCTGCTGAGTGTGTCATCTGTGTGCCTGACAGACAGAAATCTGCCATTCGTTTCTCTCTAGATATATATTGTTTTCTTCTCAGAGGACTGAAGCTCTGACACCTGCCTCCCAGATACACTTTGTAGCAATAACAAACGATGGAAGAGCTGAGGTACTAAAAAAAATCTTCCATTGCATCAGTTTGGAAATCACAGGAATGGTTTGTTTATAGCGTTGACTTGTTATCTGGTTGGAAAACACTGAATTAGATATTTCCATGAATGGATTTATGTTTTAAACATCATTCATACATAACTATAAGGATTAAACGATAACCCCACTGGTTAAAATATTAATGTGATAATGTGCTGACATGCCACTTATTTTTCATGCTGATGGGTACGAGTCATATTCTCAGTGCAAAATAGCTTCTCGGTTTTATAGCGCTTTAGAAAGTAGGTCCGACTCCCTCACCCGCCTCATCTGTCTGGGCCTTGTCTGAACTTTCTTGCACACTGTGGCAGCAGCATGCCCCTGTCTTTTAAACACCCACGTATACACCACTTTATACACTGCTTTCTCTATAAGAACAAAATGTCAAGATTTCACATTCTGCAGTCTGCCGTGCTGTGCTAAATAAATTACACAACACTGTTTAAGGCACTTGGGTAGCATAGCTGTCTGTGTCCTAGGTTCATAAGATCTGATATTTCTGCCTCGTTGGCGACTTAGTGTCACACAGTGTTACCACATGGTGCTTAACGACTTTATTTGCTTGAAGACTTTAAAGAAGACTTGGGTATTAAGTTAGTCTCAAATCCCTTAATCTATCAATCCCAATCATATTCTGAACTCTAAATGCCAGTAAATATACAATATGTGTTGACTCAAAGCCATACCTATTGATAGTTTACTCTGAAGAGTTCGTTGTGTAACTAGAACCAGTTACTTACATCAAATACTTGAAGTGCTGACTTGTATATCTTACCTTTTATTTCATTCATAGTTAAGCAGTTTGTCTGTTAGTTAATGCCCTAAATCTTTACCTGTACTCTCACTACTTCTTGTGCTTCATAATCTCTCGTGTAGACTAATGACACCGATGCCAAATTTGGCCGTGTCATGTTATTTCTTACAAACATATCTTATTTTTTTACTTGTGATAAAATTACATCCATTTTATTAGATATTTAGCTAAATAGTTTACCTTTAAACATCTTTTAAAGCAATACAGTTGGTCAAATCTAATTGTAGGCATTCATCAAAATATTACGAGGTGCAGGATTTATGACAACCGTGACCAGGATGGTAAATTAGCCTTCAAAAAACTGCTATAAATGTACAAAACTTTTATCAAGCTTTTGATTTTTAAAGCCGTAAATATCTTCATGTAGTGAAACATGCTAATTTTAACATGCTAATCAGTGTCCTTTTGACGAAATATTATCGTTTTGTGCCTGGGGGGCAGGTGTAAAATGAGTTATTTTGTTGTTTTCTTTGCTGAGAGTTATTTACATGAACTTAGGCGATTATGGCAATATGAAATGTGTATGTTAATGTATTAAACATATTGAAATGTCTCCTGTTACGATTTTAGCTGTTCGTCCAGCCAAAAGCAGCTTATTTAAATCTGTTCTCTAAGCGGTTCTCTGTCCTGACCCACATATTATAATAAAGTGTGTTCCTGTTTATTATACTAAGATTTAAATCTATATTTTTGTGATTTTGGATTTAGCCATAGCCCGCTAAGCGACAAGCCATACATTATTAGCAAAGCTAGTGACAGAAATCTAAAGTAAAGTTCTGCTGCCCTCTGGTGGTAAAAACTTGTAACGGTTTAAGTACGGTTTTATCAGTCATGTGTTACATAAAGCGAACTAGCCGCCATGTGCTCGGGTTGTTTCTACAGAATTGTTTTCCTGACTGTTAACCGCAAATAATACGAATAAAACGCTGAAAAGTTTAACTCGTGTAGAATTAAAATCGATAAGGTATCACATTATGGTTTGGATTCGGTGTTCAGATTTTAATATACTGCATAACTGTGAAAGACTGACTGAAAGTAGAATAGGCCATATAAAATAATTTAAGTGCCATCATTTTTGATGACACACTTATTGTTAACTGTTTGTACTTCTGATGAATAAATCTTGGTCAGATATTAGGAATGCTACTGTTGAACTTTTTCTCTCTTGTGAATTTGTGATCTATGCATGCTCCTGTTTGTGATTCCTACCACTTAATTAGTGCACATTGTGTATTTCCCTGTGTGTTGTGTCTTTGTGGGGTTTGATTTTGAAATATGTAGGATATTCATCCTGGTGAATAAGAGCCATATGTGCACGATTACCCACTGGAGTGATGTGCTTTGATTAAAGAGTACTGTTTCATTTTCAGAACTAGGTCTTCTCTGTCTTTATTAGGGGTGCGTAATTATGAATTTCAAGTAATACGGGTGCATCTGTACATGATTTATGATTGGGTACAACTGCAGTAAGTGTCGGTTGCATATACACTAATAAAATGGAGTGTACAAGAAGGTATGGAGGGTATAGAAATGACCCTCATTGAAGAATGAATATATATATATA
>JAOUQU010000016.1:726055-737493 GCA_028566735.1 Ammoglanis amapaensis | reverse complement strand
ATTATTATTATTATTATTATTATTATTATTATTATTATTATTATTATTATTATTATTATTATTATTATTATATCATTATTATTATTATTATTATTATCAACAGCAGCAGCATTAACATTGTTATTGTTGTTGTTGTTGTTGTTATTGTTGTTGTTGTTGATGTTGTTGTTGTTGTTGTTGTTGTTATAATTATTATTATCAAATGCAGGCCGACTGAAATAGTATAAAATAATAATTTCCCGCAAGATTTAGTGTCAAACTTTAAGTTTTGAAGTTTCAACCTAAAGGCTAATATAAAAACCTTAACTCTGCCCTCCATGTCACTGGATAAAACAAAACTAAATTAAATAATTGATAACAGACAAGAAACATCTGTGCATGTTTATTAGAATTAAGTTTGTCACGTCATAATTAACGTTGTATTAACGTTGTATTAACGTTGTATTAACGTTGTATTAACGTTGTATTAACGTTGTATTGCATTTCAGGGAAAAAAAATCATAATCCACCGGTCAATTAACATAAACAAACAATGCAAATACTTATTTGAGAACACTAAATATTAATATGATTATATACACAAGTATATGTAGCTTATTTATAAACTCGTACAATCAACAAAAGCATAAATGAGTTTTAATTAACGGCGGTATTTTTGTTTACACTTTGGGAGGTTTACTGACGACAGGTTGCAGTTTTGATCTGATTCTTCTTTAGACTTCAAGGGTTTAAAAAAAAATCCCCACGAATCAATTCTTGACTGTGATTTTGTCCGGACTTTTATTCAGACCAATCTGCAAAGTGGAAGGAAAAAAGTCGCGCCTGAAAAGTGTGAATTAAAGGGATTTTAATGAAGAGAATCTTGGCCACGCCGACAGCATTTTGCACTTTGTCCACTTTCACGGCTGATAAATTTACATCCAGCAGGATATTTTATTTGTTCGTGTTTAGTTTGTGAATTGATGAGATGTGGAGCAGCTGTTGCATTGATGAACTATTGATTAAGGCCTATAGGAAGATCAGTGCTAAACTGATGCACAGAGACACAATGCAGGGCTTCAATTGTTTCATTTACCTATTATTAAATAAATACTTTTATGGTGTTTACCTAGTAAAACACCTTGCATGACAATGAATCGTTGCATATTTAATCCATTAGTTTTTAATTAATCAGAAAAATCTTATCGATGATATATGATCTCAATACTGTTTGTATTAAAGATATATCAAGCATTATTTACACTACATCTGAGTAAAACATTTATTATTGTTATTTGTACTTTTATTATCAAATATTATAATTAATTGTTGATAATAATATCCCCAGTAGCATCTTGCATACATGCACAGTTGTTGTTTTTATTTATGAAATATAGTACTAAGTTGAAATGAGAATTAAATTTTTTAATGTGTAGTCTCTGATATAAATAAATAAATACACAAATAAGCATTAAATATCACTAATATAAGTAATGTCATTCTTTTACATATCATTAGCGAAATAAAATCAAATCTAGATGTGTTTTAATATTGTATTGATCAATTTTATTCTTTTTAATGAAATCTTGTAATATGTGCGTTTTTTATTTTAGTCTTAAAAGACAGAAAACACGATGACTTTAGTTTATTTTTATGCTTAATTCAAACCCCTGACCTTTTTTTCTTTGACTATTATTAATAATAATAATAAATAATGTTTTGTGAAGGTACTTTGTCTTGTTTTAATAAGAAGGCGAGGCTGTTTTGTGGAATAAGTGTCAGTGATGAAATGGAGAGGAAAATCATGGTGTGGAAGAGATTGGATGAAGAAGAGCAATTCTCGATATGATCGGAAATCGATCTTCTTCAGGTCGATAGAATTGTGCAGATTTTAAGGTGAACTGTGCAGTTTTATACCGAGGGACAAACACCCGAATCTTAAAGTCGGGCAGGACGGATTAAACAGCGTCTTATCACCACTAATATATTACAAGCTGTCTCTGTGTTCAGTCCTAACAGTGCAAACTCAATAAGAGCTCTTTAACAATTAGCCCAGAGAAAATAAGCACAGATAAAAGCACAGCAGCGTTTAGCATTCTATTAAAAATTAATTCAATAAATTGTATTGTCTCACATGCATTGTTTTCACCTCTGCATAACAGCCTTTGAGAAAGTATTAGTTTAATTACCTCAGAAACGATCGTCTAAATGTTTGTCAAAAATATTGAATATTGTGTTGAGTAAAATGTCAAAAAGACTCAATGATCATCTCCGTTTAACAACTTAATCGCAAAACGATTCAATTCTGCATTTTCTTACTCAGCAGTGACATGAAGAGTCAAACAACACGTGTAAAGTTATTTCCATTATTGTTGTCAGTAAGCAAAAACTTTGTTTATAGACCTAAATTATAGAAGCTAAAAATTATAAAGAGGGCAAAAGTAAATAATTTTAGACAAAAAATAATTTCGTGGGTCTTTACTTCACACGATACAAACACACAACAAGAACAACGAACTTATTATTCTTTATTTCTAAAACACACATCAGATTTGATATTTAACACGATCATATTGAAATATTTATTAAAACAACTTTTAGGATTGTACTAAAACATTGAAATTAATTTATACATGTGCATCAGTCTTCATATATATATATATATATACATGTCATTAAAAGCTTGTAACTTTTGTAACTTATAGTTTTACGTTTTGATTATATTGGGCATGAATTAAAAATACATTGTTGGTTCTTTCACAAGCACCCAAAAAATTTTTAGGAGGTTAAAATGTTGTGTGTTTTAAAATAGTTTCGTGGTTAAAATTAATTGCTTGTATTGATTATTTTAAAAAGAGCTGATCCTGGAGCCACATACAACTAATCATCAGCAATGAAAAAACAATAAAACACTAGTAAACTAATAAGATGATCTTTTTTCTGTTTTATTAATGACAACAACAATAATGATAATAATAATACAATTAGAAATCGTATTTATAATTAACTTTTGAAACTGTAGTTATACTGAAATGTCAAAATTCACTTTATTAGTAAGTAAAAAAAATTATATAATTATTGCACTATTAAAGTTATCTATAAAATCCTCAGTACTGCCTGCATCTAATCATACATCATGATGCTCTCAGCTCAATTCTGACCTTGTGTTGTTTCATCTAACAACTATCATCATTAAGTTAAAATGCTCTTGTGTAAACCATAAGTGCATCTCTGAACTCATCTTCTAACAACACTTTAGTGCTCATCATGTGTAACTGTTGCTCTTGCAGTTTTCAGGCCCTGCAACAGGATTTTCTTTTCCCATTCTCACACACCATGGTGTGATTTTAAACTGTCATAGTTGATGCAAGATGTATTATTATGCTATAACTATTACAGATGACTAACTTTTACTAGATGTGAACTTAAACTTCACTACAGCTTAAACACTGACTCGTTTTATGATGCTGGGATAAGTTTAGAACGAACTGAGCTGTAGAAATAAAATGCATTCGTCCCCAGTGAACACAGACTGATCAGACTGAAACAACCACCAACATCCATTATTGGAGCAGCCATGTCTGACTCGAACAGGCCAATATCAGGATCGTGTCCTCTTTTAAAGTCAGCCCAAGTCTGTCTTTACTCGTGATACGCCAATGATGTTTAAATGCAATTAAAACTTCAATCAAAACAAATATTATAACATCAACAGATGTTAGAATCTAAAATATTACAGGTTATTACTTAATCAGTAAATCCCATTCATGTCTGTTATTGACGTCATACTTTGTTTATCATTCCACAAACATGTCATTTCTAACATCCTACAAAATCATACAGTTATAGACACTGTTTAAAATTAATATAACAAAATAAAACGTATACACGAATCAGAGTTACTTGTTTATTGTTATTTATGACGTAAGAAAAATGCTGATCTGGAAACGTCTTTGTGCGCATGCTCAGTTTAGCCGAATCTGTACCGCAGTGAATTGTCTGTCTGTTACTATTCGGTAATAATATCCATATTTAAGTAAATCAATTTACATTTTATTGTTGGATGTTCTTTTAAAAGTCGGAATACTTCTGATAATCATGTCGATGGTGCAGATTCGTTCATTGTTTGTATGCTGGTGTTGGATGGAGAGTGAATATAAGCTAGTTTATGGTGTTTACATTTGTTTAAACAAGCCATAAAAAGGATACGAGTTTGTATTAAGATTGACGACAATGGAAAATGAAAAACAACGAAAATGCTGTTTATTTAATAGCTTACACGTTTTACACTTGCACCAAAATGACCATTTTAATATCTCTCATGGTCTTTGCAGTATTGGTTGATTAAAAAGTGATTTCATTAACGTTTAGAACCGAAACACGGTCCTAAAAGTACATTATTCATACGAGCTTAATGACCTATACCTAATGACTATCTGCCTGCATGTGGGAATTAAAGCATCAGTTGAAGTAATGGTCAATCAATCTTAAATATTCTTAAGAATAGATCAGATATGCTGTGTGCTCTCTTATTTGGTAAAAGGTTTGTTCCAGATGCCCCCCCCCCTCTCTCACACACACACACACACACCAAATGCATTTATTTTCTTTTAATTATACTTTTGCATTCAAAACCACAAGTGGCATTTTGGATTTGATAACAAGGACAGTAGGTCCTATCTCAGATGTTTGAAATTCTGTGCAGTGTCTCACTCGGAATTCGGATTAATATCCAAATTGCACTGGGCGCGAAGGATGCTGGCAGGAGCATCTTAATGTAAAATAAATAAATAAAAATAATAATAAAACAGCCCACCCTTTAAATTCACTGGAGCACTGGTTGCTAAGAAACAGAGGGAGAGATGGATTAAGAAGGAATAGTCGATCAATTCTGCAGGGAGGTGTGTGTGTGTGTGTGTGTGTGTGTGTGTGTGTGTGTGTGTGTGTGTGTGTGTGTGTGTGTGTGTGTGTGTGTGCTGTATGAACCACATTCTGTCTTTGCTAAAAATGCTCCAGACTGCAAGCTGTGCATTAAGGAATCATTTAAATGTATTATGCATTATTATCTCTGTGTGTATTAT
This sequence comes from Ammoglanis amapaensis, assembly GCA_028566735.1. Taxonomy (NCBI): domain Eukaryota; kingdom Metazoa; phylum Chordata; class Actinopteri; order Siluriformes; family Trichomycteridae; genus Ammoglanis; species Ammoglanis amapaensis. The sequence goes on along the minus strand of JAOUQU010000016.1, from coordinate 732,433 downwards.
CATATCTGTACTAACTGGAGATATGACATGAAGACGGCTTCTTCACACTTCACACACTCGCATCCGGACGGTAACAGTTGTGTATCTTATTCAGAAAAGCATTTCCTTCCCGTGTGTTATACAAATCAAAAATATACACTATCTGCTGAGTAAATGGGGATGAACATGATTCTCAATAGAAAGTGTTCATCTTCAAATTTTCTGAGATGGGAAAACACACACACACACACACACACACAGACACACACTCCTGCATGGCGTTATGCTTGTGCATATGGAGAATGAGTATTGATCTGTGCTATACGAGTCAGCTCCAGTCTTTCACATCCTGCTGTATCTGATCTCTATTCTTCACACACAACAGTATTTCTGAGCTACAGTAACACTAAATGTCAAACCTCCACCTTCTCCACCCGCCGTTCTACTCACTTTGTCTATTTTTCAGTCTGTCTGGTTGTTCGGAGCCTTTTTCTTTGTTTTCGCTCACCGTCAGATTCAGTACGATTGAAATGTAAGCCTATAGTAAATAGGCTTTGAGCCACTTCGAGCGGGTACCGTACCACTGAACACCTAAACAGGTCGCCAAGGAGAAGGAAGGAAGGAAACTGGAGTATCTGGAGAAAACCGACACACGAACATGATGCAAAGTCCAATTGCCTAACTCTCTATACAGTACTAACTACTCATCCACCATACCTAAGCCCAGTCTAAAAGACTTTGCATTATGAAAGTGGTTTGTTATGACACTTTAAGAGATCCGGACTTATACGGGCGCTTTTTATGCAGCTTGGAGTCTTCGTATTTTCCTCGTCAAGTTTTTTTTAATCCAATATTCTTGCAAAATGCTTCTAGTCCTAAGATATTTATGAGCCATCCTGCATGCACAGCAGTACTAAGCACTTTGTGCAACTGCCAAAAGACTGTAAACAGTGCCGAGCCTTGTCCTGGAGTGTTTGATAAAAAGGAAAAGAAAAGGTCAGAGTGCATCTCAATAGGAACGAAATCATTCAGTCAGTCAAGAGTTTTCTTATGGAGAGCGAAATTCATAGAAGGCCAGAAATAGCGCCATCTCTATGGAAACGGAATCCGGAAATCCGAACAGGTGTTGTGCCGAATTCTGACTCCCCGGCACGCGCATCAATAAATCAAACAAACAGACACAAAATGTGACACTCACGTTTGGCTTAATGTCACGTGATGCTTGCTATGAATGTTAATTTAAAAATTATGAGTGAAAGGTTATAGAAATTTGCAAATTATCGCAAATTCGCGAGTGTCGCGAAGGGAGTAAAATTCTGCCGGGGAGTCGGAATTCGGCACAACACCTGCCGAATTTCTACTCCCCCTCACCTCTGGGATAAAATTTCTCCTTAACAACTTAATTTTGGTAGGAAAGATGGGAGTAGGATTCTGCCGGGGAGTCGGATTTCGGCGCCCCACGTAAAATATTCGGTCAACAATGCGGTCACCATACTACCTCGATTAAAAACCGTGGCCTAAATGGTCGTACCGTGTGTCTCCACTTACTTCCATCCATTATGGAAATATATGAAGCACACGTCCGGGTCATAGATCTGTAGGAGGGCAGAATGGCGGCTGTTGGTTGTGCATTAAGCAGCTCTATGGCTATGGCAGTTTTATACAAATGCATGCGGAGAAGCCATCAGTGTCCACGGGAGCTGACATGTATGTATGTGTGTGTTTTTAAATGACCTCTGAGTCCAGGTTGTAAACACGTCCAGCTCGCGCCCTTTGGCTCCGAGGCACCTGACGAGGTCATCGCCTGTCCAGCAAGGTCCTAAGGTTTATTTGATTTTGCCTGGCCGGTCAGTGTAGCGAGCGCTTTTACTCTTATCTCCACAAACACGCCGTGTGCAATCAGACACGCCGGCCCCTCACTTCTGGCATCCACAATGGGGATTAATAGATCGGCTAATGCCAGGAGATAAAACACTATAGGTCCGGCGTGCTGGCATCTCTGACCAGTGAAAGACATCTAGTTGTCCAACAGGACGAAATACGTTAAACTGACCTGACCACGCTTGTCCTTGTTCTCACCCAGGTGGTCAAAAGAAAAGTTTTTAGTGCTTATCTACTACATAACAGGACCAGGCGTAACATTATAACCACTGACATGTGACGTTAATAGCACCCATCCATTCGTCATCATAGGCGCTTGTTAGTAAGAGTGATATATTACATTAGAGTTGATTGTAGAAACAGGGTGTGGGTGAGTGTAAAATAATATTTAAAAAAATCAAAATAATAGAGCGTGTGAGCTTGTAGTTAAAGTAGTCGCTCCCTGTATGTGGCGGTGCCTTGATGTTTACGATGTTGCGCTTATTATCTTATTAAAGCGTTATGCTTTTTTCAATATCGATCAACTAAAATCTACAACAAGGATCGTTCTCACTTGTCATCTTCTTGGAAGTGTCGCCAAATCAGTGCCCTCTGGTGCTGCGGAGAAGAATTACTTCACGACACGTTTGACCTCGATGCACGACTGCTTTCAACAAAATGGCCAAAATAGCGATGGCTAAACGATATGTAATGGTCAGTATCTATCCAACGTGTTTAGAGGAAGGAACAACGGTAAACCAGGGACAGGGTCGTGGGCGGCCAAGACTCGTTCGTGTAAGCTATCGTCCAGGTTCTGATCAAGTTCCCAAAACATTCTCGCTGCTTTGTTGTTTTCCGTTTCAGTCAATGTGAGCTCTTCATTTTGATCTAGCGTGTCAGGATGATCTAAAGGCTGCTGCAAATGAGATGAAATCAATAGATGTATTTACAAGAGTCAGACACCAGGATAGATTTGAAATGTGGACGATGTAAACAAACAGTACGCATACAGTAAAGGTGATGTAATAACATTTATGCATGTTATACGTCGTCTATTTTTAGTTTGATCACATCTGGATATGTCATGAGCGGGGTTGATTTATTCTATTGTAATTATTATTCTCGTTTATTGAATAAAATATAAACTCGTACATGTTAACACTGCTCGTAGAATCGCAGCAAGTGAGAATTTTTATTATTACTTGAAGATAGAAGCTAGAAAAGAATTTAACGAGAGTCAGATTGGGAGGGTACCGGGTCCGAGCATCTCCAGAGGTCTGCAGTGGTCAGTGATCACAGAGGGATCGTGCAGCCCAATAGCTCCATCTGTCCATCCATCTATCCATCCATCCATCTATCCATCCATCCATCTATCCATCCAGCCATCTATCCACCCATCCATCTATCTATCCATCCATCCATCTATCCATCCATCCATCTATCCATCCATCCATCCATCTATCCATCCAGCCATCTATCCACTCATCCATCAATCTATCCATACATCTATTTATCCATCCATCCATCTATCCATCCATCCATCTATCCATCTATCTATCCATCCATCTATTCATCCATCTATCTATCCATCCATTCATCTATCCATCCAGCCATCTATCCACTCATCCATCTATCTATCCATCCATCCATCTATCCATCCATCCATCTATTCATCCATCTATCTATCCATCCATTCATCTATCCATCCATTCATCAATCCATCCATCTATCCACCCATCCATCTATCTATCCATCTATTCATCTATCCATCCATCCATCTATCCACCCATCCATCTATCTATCCATCCATCCATCTATCCATCCATCCATTCATCTATCCATCCATCTATCTATCCACCCATCCATCTATCTATCCATCCATCCATCTATCCATCTATCTATCTATCCATCCATTCATCTATCCATCCATCCATCTATCCATCCATCCATCTATCCATCCATCCATCCATCTATCCATTTATTTATCCATCCATCCATCTATCCATTTATCAATCCATCTATCCATCCATCCATCCATCTATTCATCCATCCATCTATCCATCATTAATCTTTCCATCCATCTATTCATCCATCCATCTGTCCACCCATCCATCCATCTATCCATCTATTCATCATCCATCTGTCCATCCATCCATCCATCTATCCATCAATCCATCATCCATCCATCTATTCATCCATCCATCTATCTATTCATTCATCTATCCATCCATCCATGATCTAGTTTTCCAGTTTACGGTGGAACACACACTGGCCCAATACACTAAACACCTGAACAGATTGCCGATCCGTTGCAGGATACAGAGACAAACACGCACACATGACATTTTCAGTATCTCCAATTAACCCGACTGCATGTGAGAGGAAACTGGAATACCCGGAGGAAACCCATACAGACACAGATTATCCCGGATCACCTTACTCAGGAATTGAACCGGGCAGAAAGAAAAGTTCTTAGTCAACAGGGAACAAACAGACCAACCGTATAATGCAAATTTAAATCCAGTAAAAGCCCAGTGGTTGAGTTACTCGACTAGTAATCAGAGGGTTGTCGGTTCAAGCCTCACCACAGGCCAATTGCTACTCAGCAAGGGCCCTTAATACAGCATTCATCTCGTCTAGAAGCGTGGGCTAAATGTTGTAATGAAAATGTTATAATGCTTCATACGAAATTGCACAAATGCTGGATTCCTGTTTCCTGCTAGAGAAGCAACCTTGATTAAACCTTATTTGTGGAATGTGAGGTGGAATTATTAACATCATGCAGGTATTATTTACCATCGTCCTGGACTCCTGGACTAACAAACACACCTTCCTTCAAAAAGCAAAACCCCTGTAGTCGGGGAAACTAGATTTAAAGACGTTCCGATTCTGATCCTGCTGCATCTGTATCTTTTCAAATCTCAACTCATAACCGGAAGAGAAATATGGCTGCCTCTTTTTTTTTTCCACAGGCGTATTGATTTTGTGGGGGGAACAAAGGAAGATGGAGAGGAGCAGAACTGCGGAATGGACAAAGCGTGTTATTAAGTCAAGCCCTGCTGTTCGAAATGAGCGAGCGATGGCGATTTGTATGTAAATACGTCATTTAGTCAACACATTTCGGTAGATTTAGATACAAAAATCTAAAAATCTAACCCCGTGAGAAATGATAGCGTTTTGTGATAAGGAAAAAAATCATTATTAGTAGAAGTATGTCACCAAGCTTGGGAGAAGTGCCTCGTGTCGCGGTGATGAGTTTGCATGCATGAATAGCCGCGACTCTGTTTAAGCGCACGTTTGTGGTTATTATTTTTCTTACTGTATGAAAGTAAGAGCGAGAGTGTTGAGCCTGTGTGTAGGTGATTAGTCTGGTTGGCCAGCGATAGAGAGAGTTGATCGATACGGTATCGATCGTAGCCCGGTAGCGTCAGGGGGATTGGGGGGCGGCAGAGAGAGGGAGGAGGAGAGGGAGGCAGTGGGCTGCAGGTTGACTTTTAAAAATCCTTTACTCTGTAGATGACAAATAATCTTTGGAATTAGAAGGAGCAGGAAAACACTCATACTCCTGACCGCCTCTGATGGCGGCGGTCCACAGCCTTCTCGCTCCTGACGGGGGTTTATAGGCTTCGCATTGTACAAAATCAAGAGCGGCACCGGTCACATACAATAGGCACTTTATTCGCTCTCAGACGTGTTATTTTCACCATCCACAAAAGAAAATAAGCGGTTCTGGCTCACGCACAGCCAGACGGGCGGCCTTGACACGCCGAGCCCAACCTCCGATCGATATAATTCCTGTTTTAACCCAATAAGAATGATGATCCATAATTGTTGATCCATTTGACATAACATTTATAAAGAGAGCCCTCCAAAGACCCTTGGCTTGCAAAATATGTTTGTTTTCTTTACCAATGAACTTCTGGCCTGCGCTCTTAAGTAAAAACGCTGTCGGTAATCAGGCCTTTGCACTAGATAATGCTTTTCTAAACTGATTGAAGAGCTCTTGTTCACAACAGGAGGCCAGAATGCCAAGAGGAAGCTCGCCTAACAATGAAGAAAAGCCTCTCGAGGACCGCACGGGGCATGGTTAATATTATTGATCTTGAATCCTCGACTTGGGTGTGAAAACGTCTCCTGTTATAAAAGCGGTGTGTGTTGTTTCAATGTGTGAGATCTCTCGTCCTTGATTAGACCTGCACAGAGTGTCTACAATCTGCACTACAAAAGCTTCAAGTGTGAAGCTTTAGATATAAAGACGGAATCACTGCACTCGTTCAAGGCAGCTTTCATGCCGTCTCATGCTTTGGCGATTGCTGTGATTTATTTTATTGTTCATTGGTCAGAAAAACAAAAACACTACAGCTCATTGTAAGAAAGTATTTAGAAAAGCAATATTCATTTATTAAAGGCTGAACGTTATTCAGCATGTAATGTTAAATGGTGTTAAATATGACCTCAAATTCAACTTGTCTGGAAGTTGGGGGTCAGAGCGCAGGGTCAGCCAATGTACAGCGCCCCCTGGAGCAGACAGGGTTAAGG
>JAOUQU010000016.1:666519-689301 GCA_028566735.1 Ammoglanis amapaensis | reverse complement strand
TAAAATAAAGAAACAATCGGCTAACAAAGAACAAAACTGTTTGATTGAAACTGTAAACATTAGAATACATAAACAAACGTGATCATGTTATTGTACATAAATAAGTAAAGGATTTTTACATGGCCCATGTTTTTGTCTGGACTGGCTGTAGAAACTTTCTAGTAGTATTGTCGCCATCTTATGTTCAATCTATTGCGTGTTATGTTGTCATATGACCACTAGGTGGTACGGGCAGTATGTCCATATGAGGCCAAAAAAATAGAATGATAGAGGTAGAATGGTGCAGAGAACCAGAAATGTAATGTCCTCATATGAGGACACGCAGGGTCTCTAGAGGTTAAGGCAGCCCGCGATGAAGAGTGATGTGTCTACATAAACATTAATGGGTTCTGTTGACCCCATCATAGAAAGCAGGAGGACCTGGTGTACAGTGTTCGAAAGAGGCTGGAAGATGCTCTCATGGCAGACATGCTAGCTCAAGTAGAAGACACGGGAGATGATGACAAGACTCCAAAGGACGAGATCGACAGCAGTGATGAGATGGATACGGTATAGCTAGGGTAAGCTTCATCCCAGCAGAGGGAATAAATATGGAACTGTTTATGAAGGAATTGTTTTATATAACATTTATATATTTGGCATGTTTACACTGTCATTGACTTTTTACTGAGATATTGATTTTTCTGTCTTCAGTCTGGCTTGACGGAGCAGCGTGGATCATCCTATTTATCTCAGCATGAAATATTGACCAGAACTCGATTCTTTTGTTTTTCTCACAATTACTCCACTCCAGCAGCCTGGTCCCTGAAACGAAATTAGTCCTGAATGCAAGAAATGTTATGGATGCTGTACAGCCTGGAAGTGCAGCTACATTTTTAACTTGAAGCAGAAGTTAAGTACGTTTAAAGACTAGCAAGCCAAATGAGACGGATTTTCAACATCCGTTGCTTATCTGACTCTTCACATCTTTGTACGTTGCCTTCCCGATAAAACAAGCTAAGATAATTGAGTGCTTTTTGACTAAGATAAGTAGCTAGAAGCGATCAGTCGACACAGTCAAATGTGTAAGCTTGATATTTTTATAACTGAACTTTTATGTTACCGGTGCTTTAGGTAGATTATGACTGACTGTTGGCAGTTATTGTGCATTATTAGCAGCTTTGATTCAGTGATTCGGGAGTTTACACCGATAAGGGAGATGAAATAAACTAGAGGATATCAAATTTGTATTACTGAAATCAAAAAATTTTAACAGTCAAATTACCCTTAGCAAAGTTACGGCAGTTATTTAAAAACAGTTCCTTAATGAATGAATTCTGAATAGTTTTTCACCACTGCTCTTTTTACACAGGAATTATTTTTCAGTGTTTGTCTCAATCTGCATAAAACACACACTAGAGGGCAGCAGTGAGCACATGTCCCCAGCACAGTAGGCTGCTCTAGCCACGGCGCACAGGGTTCAGTACCTTGCTCAACTACACTTAAATCGTGACCTGTTGACTCGGAAACGTACCGTCAACCGATCACAAGTCCAGTTCTCTAGCCCCTGGGCCACGACTGGCCCCCAATGGACAGATTGTTTTAGGTTTTTCAGTGTTAAGGACTGTGAGCTGTTAATTTAATAATTTATACACACAGAGCACTTAAAACCTACAACTTTTACAAAGTCTGGTTAAATGTTTAGTGCTCGATATTAAGCCGTATGTTTTGGGAAGATGTCCAATACCGTAGTGTCAGAACTTCTCAGCAAAATGGTTCTAGGTTTGTTTCCCAAGTGGAGAATTTTTTCTAATAAACACGAAAACCTCCAGCTCACAATGTTTAAACACATGAAGCTTATTTGATTCATGTGGTTTTGAGCGTTGGGTCGTGTACATACTGTACATCCTACAGTCCATCATCCAATGAAATCGATTTAACGGATGTAACGGCCAAAATGAACTTTGTGTGGAAATTAAAATGCCATCAGAACAATTTACAGTCATCAATGATCCGAAAAGGCATCTTTGTAGTTACAGGAGTTAAATAATTACTAATGTTTAACAGACATTTGTCTTCTAGGGTAAATTATATACTTATTTTTGTGTAGCCGAATGTGAGCTCTGATAAGAGTGCTAACTGCTCGTGTAAATGATTTTTTTAATATTAGATATTTATAATGCAAGTTAGAACTGTATAAGTGGATAACAAACATCAGCATCGTGTAAATTTAACTAAACAGTTTTGTACTCCGGAATACAGTTACATTCTTGTTGTAAATCAAAGTTTGTATTGTGCCTAAAGGGTGATTGTGTATTTGTATTTTTTACACTTTTACAGGAATATAAAATAACAGGCGGGTTGTGATACAAATGGACTTACTTTTGTACCTTGAGTAATAAAATGAATCGAAATCCATGATCTTGTTAAACTTTTCTTTAAAGCTGTCGTGGAGTGACTTCAGAATACTTCTGTTTACATGTATAATCCCCCCCCCCAAGTATCCTCCCACTATCTAAAGACAGACAAAAGAAGGATTGATGCCAGGCCCAGGGGTATTACACCAAACACTATACACTCATGCTTCCAGATGGCGAATGAACTATCCTACCAAAGCATTTACTGAAAGTAGTTCATGTTGCATCACCTGCTCTTTAAACAACAAAAACAACACAAATTATAAATTTAAATGGGTTTTTATGCTTATGAGATGTTTTTATTTTAATAAATACTAATTATTTGTATTTATGTAAGTGACACATGGTGAAACGGTGGATCAATCATTGGTTACAGTTCTGATAAAAGGTCACAGCTAACACTGTCATGGGCAATTTTGTACATCCTACATCACTGGCATGTTTTTGGACTGTAAGAGGAAACAGGGTTGGGTGGGAGTGGCTATGCAAATTCCACACAGACCTTGCAGAGAGGGGACACCATGCTGACACAATATTAAGAATAATAAAGTAGTAATATAGCAATATTGATGGTTAATGGATGTATATTGTTTAATAATTATTATTACAACAGCAATAATAATAATAGTGACGTTGATTAAAAATAATGATTATATTTGGTATTAGATGATTATTATATTCGATTTGAATGTATAAATCTTATTGTTTGGGATACACGCGCGCGCTTTTCGGTGCGCGCGGCCTTTGAACTTCATTGTTGTGTCGCGGGTGACGTCAGCGGCTTGTGCTGCGCGAGAGGCGTCGCGTGTTGCTGCTGCCACAGCCGAGACAAAGAGACACACACACACACACACACGCGCGCGCGCACGCACACGCGCACACTGCTGCTCCTCCTCACATTGACTCTGTACTTACACACACATTAAGATGGAAACGTGAGCGCGGCAGCTCGAGCATGAGACACTAGAACAGTAGAGAAGCTCGCCGACATTTTGTTGCGCATCTTTGCACTTTGTGTGTGTGTTTGTTTTAATTGTTTAAGTTTAATGAACGATTTTCTTTCTAAACGCCCCCCAAGTTTAGCCAAGTCTGCTAACCCGTGTAGCCAAACTGGTGGCCACCGGCTCATTACGGTCCCTCCCGGAATTTAACACCGACCCGCCGACCGAGAGCGACCTGAACAGGTGAGGACCGCCTTGTTTGTTTTTGCCCGCGTTCCGCCGGTTGTACTTTCCTCCGCGCCGCTGCGTTCGACCGTCGCCCACAAACAAAGACTTGGACAACGTGACTTGACCGTGCTAACCGGCTAAAGCTAAACATGCTAACAACACAAGGTTCACGGTTCCGCCCCGCACCGGACTTTTAATTCTCCCGGTGGTCGTACACACGCGTCTAAACGGTGTCTTTTAACCGGTCCGTGGGGTCACCAAAGCCGACGGGTGTTGGAGGTATTTTGTTTGTTTGTTTACGCGTCTGACTTACCAACTCATGCTGGTGCTGCTATGCTATGCTAAGCTATGCTATGCTAAGCTAACTTGCTAACAACTGAAACAATAAAGGAGACAAAGCAAGTCGGCTTTTCCTGCGTCCTGGATTGACATCACGGTTCCTCTGCGCGTTTTATCCACATTTATACGCCCTTTGTGTATAAATACGCACGTTTTATATATTTATTATTCGTGTTTAGATGTTTATATGCAGACAGAGCTGAGAATTGTTCTTATTGTGAGTGGAAACTGGACAAAGCGTGAAGGTGCGACTGATGTTTTGATGCCCAACAGGAACATTTGATGCTTCTCTGTTTTACAAGTAGCAGTGAAAGTACTTGAGACTTGAATTAAAATGTGTGTAGTGTATATTTGTGTATAATATGTACACTATAGTAGACCAGAACTAAAGCATTTGCTTTGTGTACTACACTTCTAAGTGGTTTATAATTTATTGTAAGTGTGTAATTACTACACACTGACTGGTTTAATAGTTAAAAGAAGCAAACTTCCTGTTTAGATGCATGTTTACCACACACAAACTGGCTTATACTAGTAAACAAAGAGGACCGAGCATGAGGGTCTAGTTTGGGACTCTTACTATACATTCATGTGTGTGTGTGTGTGTGTGTTTTCCTCCCCGCATACAGAACGAAGGTGTGCGACGTTGTCTGATGCTCATCCGACGGCACCATGCCTAGTCCCCTGTTTCACCCCGAAATCATGGAGCACGACTCGGTAGTGAGCAGCCAGCAGACCGGGGTCGTGTTACCCGGCGAACCGGAACCAGAGACCCGAGACGAGGTGCTGCGCTTCGCCCTCGATCATCTGTCGCTCATCGATTTGGAGAAAGTCGATCCTTTGGATGTGACACCGCCGGGCACCGGGTCCGAAACCTGCAACGGTGGAGGTGGCTATGTCGACCTGATGCTCGAGCACACGGGTGGATCCCGCGGCTCGCCGTCCTCCTGCTCGCCGTCTCCGGAGTACTATGGCACGGGCGGATACCACATGGCTTCCCCGCACTCGGTTCTCGCCGAACAGGGGGTCCTGTGCAACCGAAAACGGAGCGTCAACATGACCGAGTGTGTGCCGGTACCCAGCTCCGAGCATGTCGCCGAGATCGTCGGCAGACAAGGTAATTTAAATCCAAATCAACGAGACGGATGTTTGTTTGTATTTGCTTTGCCATGGCGGCTCGAATCAGGGGGGCAACGCCGAGCACAGGAGTGAGAAACTTGTGAAGGATTTGCATCGACATGCATCAACGTGTGTTGTAGTGATTATTTACACGCCTCACTTGTAACACCAACAAATGTGATTGCAGATGTCATGTTAGATCAAACAATAGATGCAGGCCTGGCTGAAAGGGTTAAACAGGTATATACATTACAGGTATTTACTTTGGCGGGGCATTACAACTATAACCTAATATATGTGTATATATATAAAGTGTTTATATTGTGCACACATGCTTCCTGGAGGTACCTCACATACTATTATTCTGTATTAACCCTGGACACATGGTTGCACTATTTTTTTTGCCCCGGACATGCACCAGATCCGACCAGTTTAGGCTTTTTTTGTATTGTTTGGGTAGCCGGAGGCGGTTCAGGGGGGGATGGGTGGTTGGATGGGGTCAGACAAAGCAGCAGATGGGGGACAGACTGCCAGACTTGAAGCTGGTCGAGAGCAAACAAAAGAAAAGCCTCGACCGGTTCGGTTAACACACACACACACACACATTCATGCCGAGCATCCTAACAAAGTCAGCCCGAGGTTTATCTGTTCATTATATGAATTATATGAACGTAAACGAGCCCCGCTCGGTGTGCTGATGTGTAGTAAACAAGCTTTGTTGTTTTCTTTTTTTGGCTCGTGCGTGCTAAACAGGGCCGGGCGCGCGCCGCCTCATCGCGCCCCCGGTTTTAAATCGTAAACGATGCAATTTACGTTATACGAACGGAATCGTACGTTTTTCGTATTTAATGTTTATGATGTTGGGATATTTGAGCAGAAAACGGCGTTGTAAACACGTGCAGGAGCGCAGCGCTTTGTTCTCTTTGTTTGAAAGTGCCATGCTTTCTGCTCCACCGGTGACCTCACACAGGGCGCTTCTGATTGGCTGAGCGAGGAGCGTCACTTAAAGCTACAGTACAACATTTACGGGTTTATGTTTTATATATATTCTCGAGCACTCGGCCTTAAAGGGCCTTGCTCAGGGGCCCAACAGTCTACTGCTCCCAGCTCTCGGTATCTCAACCACTATGCCATCACTGCCCAGCGTCATCGTCGGTGATAAACACGATTACAAATAAAGCAATAGTTTGCGTCGCATTAAGCGTTTTCATAAATATAATAATGTTCATATTTACCGGGACACCGAATAAAACCTTTCATGAGTATCCATTTTGCTGTTTAGAATTTAAAACGCTTCCACACACTTAACATTTAGATTCAGATTCAAAGAGCTTTAATAGCATGACAAATAATTACATTTGTATTGCTAAATCTTAGATTGATTACAAATAAAATTGAGAATTTAGAAAAAACAAACGAATAAAAACCAAATATGCATACACACAAACAAAACGGGGAAAAAAGTTGACATCAAATAGAATGTAGGTGTACAAAAATAGTTATCACTTATTTACATATTTACATATTAATAATTTTAATTATATACAAATGTCAAATAAATAAAATGTTTACTCCACTTTTAACCCAACAGTGGTGAAAGACACCATAGTGAACGCACACTTGGGGGCAGCAGTGAGCATTCCTGTCTGGCAAGGTGGCCAGCCTGTGGCTAGCCACAAGCGCCCGGGAGGCGATTAGGAGTTTGGTACATTGCCACCATTCTGCCTTTATTTTATAGTGTTACTACTATAATAGTGCTTACATGCGCCATCAGCACGTGCACGCAAAGGCTTAAGAGTTTGTATGTTCTCCCTCTTCTGTGTTTTCTCCGGCTGTCTAAAAACACACAACTCGTACAAGCACACAACACAAAGATTTATGACACATTTAACATAAACATATAAAGTTATGAATTTGTCTTTAATTAACATACTTTAATCATTTATTCCTTCCTAGGTTGTAAGATCAAAGCACTACGAGCAAAAACCAACACCTACATCAAGACGCCGGTGAGAGGCGAGGAACCCGTGTTCATCGTAACGGGCCGACGTGAGGATGTCGAAATGGCCAAGCGTGAGATCATCTCTGCCGCTGAGCACTTCTCTATGATCCGCGCGTCTCGTTGTAAAGCCGGGGGAGGAGGAAACGGCGGGGGCGGCTCACTGCCCGGTCCACCCCACCTGCCGGGCCAAACTACCATCCAGGTCCGGGTCCCGTATCGTGTGGTTGGGCTGGTGGTGGGACCGAAAGGAGCCACCATCAAGCGCATCCAACAGCAGACTCACACGTACATTGTGACTCCGAGTCGTGAGAAGGACCCAGTGTTTGAAGTGACTGGCATGCCTGAGAACGTGGACCGGGCACGGGAGGAGATAGAGACACACATCACTCTGCGCACTGGTGCCTTCGTTGATCTGCAGGGTCACAACGACTTCCACACCAATGGCACCGATGTCAGCCTGGAAGGGCTTAGTGCGCTTGGGCTTGGCGCTACCCTGTGGTCTCGAGGCGGGGCCGGCACCGGGCACCATTCAACACCCCCTGCATCATCATCTCAGATACCTCTGTCCATCCATCACTCTGGACGTAAGCTTTCCACAACCTCCTATCACAATGGAGGCATGGGGTCAGACGCCTACCCCAACGGGCGCCGGCCCACCGACAGTGCCAGTCCCACCAGCCCCTTCAGCACGGGCAGCGCCAGCGGCACCTTCACATTTAACAACGATTCCGCACCCGGCCTGACTGCCCCGGCAGCCCCAGCGTCAGACGAGCTCGGTTTTGAATTCGGGACCAGCAGCAACATCTGGGCACCACTGGCTAACGGGACCAAGCAGACACAGCCTCTCAGACGCAACAGCAGTGGTCTGAGCGGTGGCACGGTCACCCCCCGCCTCTCACCCACTCTCCCGGGCGACAGCTCGGCCCTGGAGCACCCGCTGGCCCGACGGGCACAGAGCGACCCATTAAGTGCGCTCTCCTGGCTGCACACAGGATCGTCGTTCTCGGGCGGCAGTAGCAGCAGCAGCGGCGGCAGCACCACCGGATATTCGTCCTGCTCGGCCTCCTCGCTGCCCGGCGGCTCGCCCACCGACTCCGAAGGCGGCGGCAGCGTGGGTGCCAGCGCCGGCATGCTGAGCCGTCTCAAAGCGGGCACCCTGAGCACCATCGTGCCTGGCGGGGCTAACAGGGACTGCTTCGTGTGCTTCGAGAGCGAGGTGACTGCCGCGCTGGTCCCCTGCGGTCACAACCTGTTCTGCATGGACTGCGCCGGTCAAATCTGCCAGTCTCAAGAGCCCGAATGTCCGGTGTGCCACACCCCTGCCACTCAGTGCATCCGCATCTTCTCCTAGGCAGCCAAACATCCATATATCTCGCTATTTAGAAAAATACCTGCCTACATAGGATTGACAATATTTACCTATTAAATATGACACTATCCTGATGTTGATCGATTTTTATTATTATTAATAATAATAATAACTATGGTAATGTCTATTATAACTATTGCTGACTCTTGTACTTATCGCAGGCTGTCGTGACGAGGATGGAAACCAGTGTCTTATCTTCGTTTAGGCATTAATTAGTCCCACCGATGACTGTCCATGTATTATCTCCCCGTCCTCGCCTGGTTTACCCGCGAGTTCATTTTTTGGCTTGAGACTTTTTTCTACTTGCAGATATTTTTCGATTTACGCTGCATAGGTCTGCACTTTTTTCTAAGGGTTCATTTTGAGAACTTTTTTTCTTTTTCTTCTTCTTCTAGCGAGATGGGAACACGTTGTGGAGCCTGCACACTCGTCAGACCAAAATATTACAGTTTTTTGTTTTTATCAATGAAGAATGAAACACTTAATATTTATTCATGTTAAGAATCAATATCCATAATGGTTAATGTTTAATATAATGTAGGTAGATGAAATAGTTAACGTTGCTTAAGGAATAATTACAATGTTAAGAGATTGCTGTTTTGCCTGACATGACTACACTCACAAAAGTACAATACTACAGTACAGGGGGCGCCGTGAGTCCTGTGGACCTGTCTTACATATACAACCGATTACAGTCCTGTATTTACCGCTCTGCTTTGTTTATTTCACGATATAGTGAAGATGAATTTTTACTCCATGACTTTGTCTGTTACACTTTTAGCATTCTTATATATAGAGATTATTTTAACGATCGCTTCTGCTTGGTGATCCCGTCACCAAACGTCCCGAATCTGCTCAGTAGGATAGTCGTACCTACATGAATGTCTCTTCTTACTCTCGACAGGTGTGTTTTGCGTACGAGCGATTTAAACACACGCGTGCACATTTCTGAAGAGAAAAGGTCGACCGTCGTCGAACCTTCATCCCACTCTGTGCACTGCGACACATTGCAATGTTCTTTCAGTTCAAGGCCAAACGTCGGTCTTCCGCCATACTCGAGCTTGCTTCTTTAAAAACAGGCTCCTTTACACTCTAGCGCGTTCGTGATTCTTCTTCACCCCTCCGCCTCACCTTGACGCCACACTCTCGGTTTCAGTCACCTTCGTAAGCCCTCAGAAGCCACGCTCGACAAGCCATGACACCGTTTACAAGGGCTTCCTCCGACTGCTATTCAGGTCTCCTTTTACTTACAATAACCAGGATTGAGAATCGGTCAATCAGAACCCGGCAGCTATATGTTCACCCAGGGCTTCCACTCACTTTGTACTACATGACCGAGAGGCGCAGATGTGGGCTCACAGGTTTAGGGTCGAAGTTGCTGGACGCTAGCTACATCCTTGTCGATTTTTATCGTTTTGTTCAAAGTTTATAGTTCTTCTTGCATGATTCCCGTGTGTCATTAGAGTTCCGTAATTCGTAATCCGCAGTCCTCGAATTCTGTTCGTCCAGGATTTTTTATTTCAGATGTGGAACGTCGCTCAGTACTGCCACTGCAGATGGTCGAGTTTGGTGCCTTGGTGGTGCACATCACTGCTAAAGTTTAGTTAATGCTTGGTTAGTCTGGTGACATCCACCCGTCATGTTTTAACTCAGTTTCCCCCCCCCGGATGGTTTATTAATACACCTTTTAAAAGTATTTCTTCAGTATGACCGTCTCTGGTTCGGATCTTTTTTTTTTTAATCTCAGCTGTTTGGAGTCTGACAGTTAAGGTTAGGTCTTCTTAGTAAGGAATATTTTTTTGATAAAAGGTTTGTTTGTACAGTAGCGAAACAGGTTTGAAAGGTACAAATGTTTGCTCCATTTTTCTGGCTAGTTTGCTGTATTTGAATCCCTCGGTGGGGGTGCTGTCAGCGTTCTGGGCCTCTCAGCCTCGTCACTCCAGACCCAGAGTCACGGACAGCACACGGTCCAGACGGATTTTAGGAAGTGTGTTATTCTTGTTCCCTACTTACCCCCACCTAAGGTTTATAAACAGGGTTTACTGAGGAAAGCTCTTAGAGGAGGTCTGATCTCGGGCACAGTTACACGTTGGACAGGCATCAATGTGCCACGCTTCCATGGACAACTGGGCCCTGTAACTCTGCTCTCCTTTCTAGCCTTTGTTGTTTTTTTGGTTAATTTTTAGTTATAATTTGCTTTAATTCTTGTATGCAGAACCAAAATCGTTTCAATAACAAGGTTTCAGGCCTCAATGTAAATAACCTGAAATACAATCATTGGGATTTGTTTTCCAGTACCGATAAGGTTTATGTAGTTTTTAAATACATTACCATTATTTGTAAGTTAAGTATCTGCATGTCTTGAAGCCATCAGGCGTTACGCTAATAATTTTCTTAAGTAAAAAAAAAAAAGCAATTAACAAATGTTTTTACACATTTTATTTTTACAATTTATTTGCTTACCTTGACCTAAATATCCCAGATTATAATGTGACCCTTTTATTACTGCAAATTCAATGTTTATTTTCCATATTTTTGTTTCCTGTGTACAACATATAGGCGATTTATAGCAAAATGAAAAAAAAAATTATTGAAGAAATTTAAAATTGAAATATATTTTATTTGAAAGTTTATGGACCTTTTAGCTGCGAGTCGGAACAATTGTATACATGTTATAATTTGAACTGACCTGTCAGTTATAAGAAATGTATCAAGAGTTTTATTTTTTATGCTTCTTTAATAAAATCTCGTTTTGTTTTCATTTTTTACTGTAAAACAATAAACACGTGTGTCTGCTTTTTATAGAGCTCTCTTTAATACATCCTGCAGCAGAAAGAGGTTAAAAAATACACTGCAGATGAGTTTGATTTAGATTTATCAGGAATATTTTCACCACTGTTTTTACTCAGGAATTAATAATCCACATTTAACCTCGATCTGTGCAATAAAAATATACGCACTAGAGGGCAGCAAAGAGCAGCTCACTGGCTGGTTCTCCGCGTCAATTACCGAACACACGATCTGATTGGTCGAGAAGCTTTGTGGCCGTGATAGTATTGCATTGTTACGTCACGGCCACTTCACATCAAGATTGTATCACTCCGCGAATTCCTTTACAAATGCGTTTTTATACACAGACCATTAGAATTGAAACAAACTTGAAGTTGTCGAATTGATTTTACACAATAGGGATATAAAACAACTTAATAAACTTAGTAAGTAATAAACTACTAAGTACTAAATAAAATGCAGATAATAAACGTGCAGGCGATGCTCACGATGAACACATTGTTACACCTATAAATATTTAAACAATATCTGTAACCCATTTTTTAACATTTCCGTATTTCTAATACAATTTTTGTTTTTCAAGCTGCGTTTATGGTGTCTGCGGCCGCCTAGAGGCAGACCGAGGAATTACAGTCCTTAAAAATGACAAGATATTACAGTTCATTTTTGGGGAACTATTTTAACAGAAAGCACCGTCAGTATTTATATCTTCAGTTTTAAATTCGGGGATTGTTTTATTGATTTTCCCACCATTTTTTATATACAAACTCAACTGGCTTTTTCAAACTGTAAGACAGACTTGCTAAGCACGTGTTCTTCTATTGTGTGTTATTGGAGGCTTTGGGTGCCCTGGACTTAAAAGTAGCCGAGATTTAGTAGTATTTTTTAGTAGTATTTATCCTGTTTTTTTTCCAGATTGCACCTGAATCTTCAGATCTTGTACCTAAAAAGGTTGGTGCCCATTGGACTAAACACTTGTGCACGTGTATGATGTTTAACACAACATGATGTCAACATAATAAGAACCAAGCACACTCATTTTCACCAATACGATCAATTCACACCCTCTGATTAAATGATCATATTTATTAGGAAGCAATGCTGCATTATTCCACCACGGTCTTCATTAGAAACCATCATAATCAAAAATGAAAATTAGAAACATCCCTGGTATAAAAACATCCTCTCATGCTTGTACAAGCTACATTCAGTGTTAAAGACACATTTACGTATTCACAAGCTTTTTTTCTCGTTTGTTTGTTTTTAAAAATAAATACATGTCCAAATTTTCAAAGATTCCAAATGAAACGTGAAGCAGATATACAGATAGACTTCTGGCAGGTTAAACATTAAAAGAAGACACGTGCTGGCACAAAGAACGTTCAGATCTCTTTCATGCACTTGGTTTTTTCACACAGTGGGCACATGAAGGGCCGGGCATCAGCGGGGCATGCAAACATGCAGGTAAGTGAGATTCATGCCCATTTGTGCTTCAGTGGCTCGATGAGTGTGTCCGATACGGTCCTAGAAATGTGTAAGAAAGTGTGTGTGTGTCACACACAGTCCTTCAGATCGATGATCTTCTCTGGTCCTGCTGAGATGTTCGAATGAGAATATACAGTATACACAGAACCATAACAGACCATCTCAGTATAAAGTATAAATGTCTGATGTCTGATGGCCATTTAGTGCCGTGTTGGATTTGTTATGTTGTGTAAAGCTCAGAATGATGTTTGAAACCCTTTTAAGAGATTTATTTCCACCGAATGCACAGAAAACGAATCTTCCTGGAGCGTTTGCATATGTGTCATGTTTCTCTATAGATGCTTAATGCTTATAAATGCAAAAAAACCTAACTAACTAACTTTGAAATAATAATTATAAAAACAAAGAAGTATTTTGTGCTGATACACTCTGTATTGTAAACTTTTTGTATTTACATCTCCACTAACCACTAACCTAAACTATCCACAACGCCTGTGGGTAATTGCACTGTGGTTTATGAAAACCATAAACAGCCCTCAAATAAGTTGACATTACATGGCCAAAAGTGTGTGATTGCTGTTTATGATCACTGCTTGTGAACAGCCGTGCAGTGTTTACGTCACAGTTCTCAATGCTTATAGAAAAACTGCACATGTTAGAATTTGGTGAATTAGTTTGGTTGGCATACATGCGTAGCAGATATGATTTTAAAATACTTCTCTGGACCTCTGAGCTTTTCATCTCAGCCCATTCAACACCTCACACATATACATGAAACCGACTATAAATAATCTTAAGTTTATTGCCTCATGAATGATATGGCAGTGTATTTAAATCTGTTCAACATTTAGCGGTAATATAGTCGAATAGGCAGAGCTTTTGGTTATCTCCCGGAAGAACGGGGGTTTAAATCCAGGCTCCTTTACACAGCCACTGTTGGGTCCTTGATCGAGACCCTTCCTTCCATGTGTGCAAAGGGCGCCGTACAATGGAAGGAAGGAATTTTGTTGTGCCGTACATCTATATATGTGTAGTGATTAATAAAGACTCGTCTAAATTCTATTATATTAAATTTTCATTTAAGAGCAAAAAGCCTCAGCAAAAAAAAGCCTAGTAAGTACTTTTCTCAACTTTCGGCCATGTAGTGTTTATTAAATTGATCGTTGATTAGATATAAAGTACAGGTACCATTAATAACGTCTTGAGAATAAGCCACTTCTGTCTATAAAAGACGTTTGATACCTGAAGCTAAAAGTGTTCTGTGCTTCCACTGATCTTTAAAATCGACTTGTACTCCATCACACGTAATCTTACACTGAAGATGACACCGAGGTTTATTCTGGATCGTACAGGCTTGTTCGGCTCCCTGGATGGACCTCGAATCGAGAGACTATTTGGCATGTTTGTGTTCTGGTTTACTCTTGGTGTTCAGTATTGCTGTAGAATTCAAACATGGAACATTAAGTATGTCAGAAGAACAGCTGTGATGTTGGACATCGACGCACAATCTGACAAGAACCTATAACATTCTTATATAATTCATCACTACAAGATTGAATAGGGCTGCTTTTGATTTACGGGGTGCGTCTATGTGCCTTGCACTTATGGAAAAGGCCGGGATAGGCTCCATCATTTTTACACGACCCTGATTGAGTAAGTTTGACTGATCTGACCTGGAAAATCTTCACTAAAATGCAACTGCACTAAACACTGTTAATAGAAGCTAAGAGACCACAAGTATTAATATCTTTCGTCTGATATTTTTAAAATAAATCCAGGAATTTGATCCCAGTATTGTGCAGTCAGTACGACACATTTTGCTAAAATTAGTTTGACTGTAGGTATGAGATGCACCACACCCGATACCAATACTGACTTTGCAGGTACTGATGAAGCTTTTTGGCTTGAGGTGCGGAGTTTAATATCATAAAGCCGTGCTCATCTACCGTATTGGGTTGGAATCTTTACCTATGACTGAACAAACACGATGAAACAAACCAAGAAGCCTTATCGAGCTCAGAGCAGCCGTCGTGAAGAGAATCACAGTGTTAAAAGTGGCTTGACGACATCATGCACGACAGGACAGGACAGCAGACTTAAGTTCAGACCCAATCGGACAGACGGACGAACAGACTGGAGTCAGACCACAGAACATGCAAAGAAGGCAAAGTGCAAAGTATTTCCATTAATAAATAACCTAGAATTATCGGCATTTACAATTTTGTCCAGTGGTTATAAATGATGGGAGGATATAGGGTACGGAAGCAGCTCTTGTAGACAGTAAAGCATCGTGGGTAAGGTCCATGTAGGGGTATAATCCAGAGCAGAGCATGTACGCTGTGCAAGAATCACTACCGCACTAGTACATTCACATTTCAGCAAAGGTAAAGCATTCACACTCAGAGTGAGGAGGACCTGGTGGCACGTGTGAGGAATGAATCCTTCACATTGAACCCAATCTGTGCAGTGAAGCACACACTAGGGGGCAGCAGTGAGTACACATGCCCGGCACAGAGGGCAGTCTTAGTCGAGGTGTCTTGTACAAGGGCACTTCAGTCGTGACCTGTCGACTCGAATCGTATCTGCCAATTTCCGATCAAAACCACCAGACCACCACGGCAACAAATTTATAAACAGTATTTGTGCCTATATTTTCATTTATAAAGTTTTAAAATGCACAGGGCAATGATAGTGCAGGTATTTTTATACTATATATTTTATAATTTCCGAAAGAGACGTATCACAACCTGCACAATCCTGGGATTGCTCTGCACAAAATACATGATTTAGACTGAAAAATGGCTTTCGGTTGCTGCAGTGTGAATGTAACATGACGTCAAACCTGGATGCTAAATGCACATGGCAAATAGATAATGTATAAAAGGATGAATTTAAATAAACGTTACTAACAAAATGATTGACAGATGTATTTAACACTGTGTGGTTGGTTTTGTATAGGCTTTGTGGCATGCACAAATCTATTGTCAGTGCAAAACGAAGATCGGAATCGATTTAGTGGCTGTAAATAAGCGTGAGTGTCTATACTGTTGCATTTTTTTTTGATATCACAGCTGGATCTTTACAAAAAAAGGCAAAGATGTAAGAGTGGCACCTCTGACATCATTATTTGCTTGAATCAGGTTTGATTGCTTTAGTGCTTATTTCTGTTCTGCCACTTCTGATGACACCGGACTGACTGTGTGCAGGTGGATAGTGTGATCTCAGGCTCCTAGCTCCCGCGGCCCTCCTCGGCCGACCGCTGGTCAGACTTCAGCTTGGCGAACTCTTTGGCCACGTCGTCGTTGTTGCGTTGAGAGAGGATGCGCAGAACCGTCAGGCCCGTCTCATCCATGTGGATACGCTTACCCAGGGGCAGCCAGAAAGCGCCGCCACCCCGAGACGCGATGTCATTCAGCTGTAGCAGCGCGATACCGACCGTCCGGTCCTCCCGCGCAAAACAGTAGTCCTTCACACACACGTGCAGCTCATAGCCTTCGGGGCCCAACTCGCTCCCTAACACACTGTAGAATGAAGAATAAGTGACAACTGAATGTTTTTACTAGTGTAAAAAGGAAACTAATTCTTTTCGCAACTTTGGCTATTATTATTGCCATTATTAATGGTACAGACTCCCCAGGAGGGCAGTACTGTGATTGTCTCTCTCTCTATTTTATCCTTCAGTCGAGAGTATCACGGCAATTACATTTTACGGGGTAGGTTGCCAGGTCTTTCCCCAACCCTGTATCCCTACAGGGATCTTGTGTGTGACTACGGGACAATTTACACATTTCCGATCACATTTTGACATTTTGGTCAAACACACACTATCCATTAATCTGTTTAGAGAACCAAAATGTATTGGTATTGGTATTATATGTATGCATAACCAATGCATCTATTGTATACCTGCACACAAATTCATACATACTACAAAACCAACGACTTACTATTGGTAGGACTCTAAGAATTTAGGTGACCAGCTGTTGTTCTTGGACTTGGTGGCAAATTTTCTCTTCTTGTCACTGAGATATGGCCCAATAATGTAAACCTCTACAAAGGGGCGGAAGATTCCCTGGGTCTGCCAGCGCAGGTCATTCGCTGAAACCACTGTCGAAGAAAACACACACAATTAAATATAAAACACACAGTTCATAGAGTTAGATAAGTCAAAAACATGGTGATAAAAATAATACAATGTGGTCGTGAGAAGGAAGACAATTCTATATTGTGGATAGTGGATAATTCTAACATAATGGTAAATCAGTGGGACACACGCTGGGCAAATACACTAAACACCTGAACAGGACTGATGACTAAATAAAAGGGTTTAAAGCTAAAGTCCACCTTTAAGGTTGATTTTGTGTCCACTAGAGTTGGGGTCACTGAGGATCTCCACAGTCATGCACACCTCTCCCACAGCATCATCCACACCAGAGGCTGAAAGGTTGAAACAAAACGTTTCACACTAAATATTTTCATGTTTATACAGTTATACAGTTATCGAGTTTAGAGTTTACATTAATAGATCAGAGCAGCCGCTAGATGGCGCTGTAATGTTATGGCTTCAGAATATGCTTGCAGTTTCTATTATTATGTTCCGTTGAGTTGTGCTGTTTATACTGTATATCGCCTAAATGTCACAGCGTTCTGACATAATTATCTTTTAAATAACAGAAGGAATGTACTGTGAATAAACATAGAGCATCGATTTATAATTTAACGTGTTATTTATACATTTTATTGACGTGCTTATCTCGTTAGACCTTCTACCGAGTCAAAAACTGAAGTGCGCATGCTCGGTGGGCCAAATCTGTCGGTAACACAACTTGACATAACACCGGCAGTGACAGCGCCATGTTGGAGATTTTTCAATGGGAGGAATGAATAGGGTTTTCACAGGATCATCCCTATTATGTTCTGTGATAAATAAATAGGGTTAGAATCCTGTACGTTCGGTTAGTGGTACATTTTCTCTTTTACGACTTCATGTTATGCCTGGTGAGTGTAAGTTGCCCATTAAAAGTTTTTGACCACACCATAAGCACTTTGTAAAGCGATGACAATGGTGGATGTATTATAAACCCACATAAAGATACAAAACAATAGATAGTGTCCATGTTATTTTATGTATAAAATATAATCAGGCACATTCTATAAAGTAGAAGTAATAAAGCAAGTGTTATCGAAATGAAGCGTCTAGTAATACTTGCAGAAGCCTTACCCTTTTCTGGGTACACATCCTCGCTAGGGGTGCATCTCACTCCTTTACCTCCATGAACTTGAAGACAGCATGAAAACAGACAGAAACCGAAAAACCCAGACAAGGGCATTTAGAGCGAGAAACAAATAGACACTCATTAACATTTAAACGAGGGAGTATTGACATCAGAAGATGCTGACAGTAACGTAAGTCTGTTGCAGGCACCCGGATTTCACCATGAAGCCTGAAAAAATAAGATTCTGTAGGATATTGTAACGTGACACTCCATCCATAATGCGATATGATTATTCAAAGAAACAAATCATGACGACAAATTGACATTTACTCAGCCAAGAGTCATTTACCATTGCTTGTTCTGTACGAATACAGAAAAGAAAGTAGTTTGGATCATCTTTTATTTAACTAAACAATACTTTAAATCAAATCCAGGTAGTTTGATTGTTCACTGCACACAAGCATTGAAAATACTCTGATTCGAATGTCCCAAACAGGTTTGGGAAAGAACTTTTAGTACCACATCGAAACATTAATGTCCTTTTATTTGTTAGGAAAAATTACAAGATTCATGTTTTGTGTTGAAACAATACAGCGTCAACATATCCTGCTCATTAATGTGAATATATATAATTTGTGTGTGTGTGTGTGTGTGTTTACCCTGACTGTGCTGTGTTTGGATGAATTTTCTGATGAGTTTGTCCGTGGCCTGTGTGTACAGTGACAGAGCGTAACGCAGAGACTGCAGGTCTGGGCTCTTCTCCAAAAATGTCTTTTTCAGACCCACTCCACCAGCGTGAAAGTATTGCTGTGAGACGCAGACACACATGGAATACAAAACATGTTGCGAAGTGTTGAAATGCAGAGAGTTGTGTGTGTGTGTGTGTGTGTGTGTTTACCTTTATGGTATCCAGTGCCAGTTCTATAACCGCACATTGTTTGGGCGTTAGTGCCTTTGCCTCCTCTCTCACCATGTGCTCCTGTGGTCAAAGAGGCAATCTTAAATTCAGGTTTTGCAGCGTGATTGAAAATTCTGAGTTAGGTACAATATTTTCAAACAAACTTTAAAGCATAGTTTGGCAGCTTGGTGAATAAAGGTTGCGCCCTCTGTTGTTTAAACTGAATATCGATTCATTAAACGTGAATGTAGATGTGAATGAATCGAACTGTGGTGCATCGTTACATGCCTTATTATTTTTCGCCATTAAAATTAATGTAGTTTTTATATAGAAGTCTTTTTTATCGAATTCAAACACTGTTTCTACAGTATGGCAGGTTTTAAGAACAAATACTATCTTAAAACATAATTTTATTATCTTTTTACACAACAATTTAGAAACAGAATCAACCAATTGGTGTCATCAAATCATTTTTGTCCAAAACATGACCGTGTACCTTTAATTTAGAGAGCTGTCCCAACTCCTTAGCAGCATTGAAGATGAGTTGTGTGCCCTAAACACACACACACACACACACACACACACACACACACACACACACAACCGTTTTATTATACGTTTAAACATTAGCTATTGAGGAGTAAATAATGAATAATGCATTCAACAATACAGAAATAAATGGGAAACTTGATCAGACTAATCTCATCCAAGCTTTGACTCTTTCACATATTAATTCACGTCCACAGCTCACTCTCTCTCTCTCTCACCCCCCACACAGATTACATTAGACCAGCAAGCCACATCCTCCTTAGATGTAGAGGAGGCACCAAGATACTTTTTCCGGTCTTTGGCCACCAAATTACTTTTGTGTTTGTGCTCTCGCAGTGGTGCAATACGATCCCTCAGCTGTACAGGAAGGAGCTTTTTATGGCTGAGCGACCGGGTCAGTTATTAATGATAAGGTAATGTAGTTAGTATTATAACCTATATGGGGACGAGGGTAACTGTGCACCCGGAACATTTGTGGTGCTAAGAAAGAACTTGTTTCAAGTTGGTTCAAGTGGTTTTAACGTCTAGAGACCCTGCGTCCTCATATGAGGACGTTACATTTCTGGTTCTCTGCACCATTCTACCTAATTCTACCTTAAAAATTTTGTACTCTTTGGCCTCATATGGACACACTGCCCATACCACCTAGTGGTCATATGACAACATAACACGCAAATGATTAAATTATTTTAAAATGTTGCTTTTCTATGTACAATAACATGAGCACTTTTATGTATTCTAATGTTTACAGTTTCAATCAAACAGTTTTTGTTCTTTGTTAGTCGATTGTTTCTTTATTTTAGACCTACTGTCTCCATACGAGGACATTGTACATGAAACCTTTTTTAGAAAAAAACAAAGACAAAATATAATTTTTATGCTTGTTAGGTCCTACTAATCACAAATAGCTAGACGAAATAAAAAAACACACATCAGGGAAAAGTCTGGCTCTCAGGAGGTAAACGATGAACCAGCGACCATGTGATTATTAACTATCCCTAATTCGTCCAACCCCTTCATGTATCCATCCATTCATCCACATATCCAACCTTCCATCCAATCACCCAATCTTTCATCCGTCCATGTATCCATCATTACATCCATATATCCAACCACACATTAATCCATTTAACGTTTCATCATCTGCATTCGTATATCCACCCGTACATCTACATATCCAACCCATCATTCATCCATCCAACGGCTTCCAAAAATACTTTACGGCAGACAGTAGGGACACTATGTTGGGACACTCCAAGAAACATGTCTGCAGCATATAGAGCGATAAACAGGCTAGTTCATTTATATTTTTATCACGCTACTCTGATTCAGACTTCCACATTCATAACACAAGGCTGTGTTTGTATCTGGTACGAACTCTCACCGTTTGGTCAGTAAGTGGTGGAAGAACAATGGTTTTCTCCATGGTGTTCATCACCAGCTTCCAAAGTTCTTTCAGAACCCGCTTCAGAACTGTCTTCTCACAAATCTTCGCAAATAATGACAGACTGAAGCAGCGTAAGAGGAACAAGAAAGATAGAATAAGACTGTAGGAGAGTTCTTCTGTTTTAACCCACAACTTAAGAGAACGAGCTCAGATCTTTACTTGCTGTCCAGGAAGTCCATGATGGGTTGCAGCACATTGTCGGCGTCCTGTGTGAGGCTGCCGTTGCCGTTCGCAGGAACGTTGGCTCCTTTCACCTGACTCAGGATGTCGCCCATTTGCTTCACGTTCTCCACGATCTGTGGCTGGAAACTAACACACACACACACACACACACACACAAGATGATGAGCTGAGTACGATGGTGTGAGTGAACTAAAGTTGATGCGTGAGATAAACGTTTGGTTCTGATACTTGGTTAAATCATTTAATTATATTACACAATGTGATTGTGTAATATTATTAAACTACACATATAATAATATTACACAATGTGATTCACTTATTATCATCTAGGATTGAAAGGCTGTCGGTTTGATTTCGAGAGTAAACAGTTCATGACTGAAGTGCCCATCAGCAAGCCCTCGAACCTTTAACTGATTAGCCGATTAGTGGCGGCTGTAGGCACTGCCAATTGAGTCAGCTACACTGTGCTAAAAAGTGCTAGTGTGCTAGCCTGAACGGCTTCGCGGCTTGACTGACCTACCTGACGGCGAAGATCCTGCTGAGGTCATCCATTACGTTGTTGAGTTTAACTTGAAGCTCCTTTAGGAAGTCGCTGGCCTCGACGTTTAACTGCAGATCAAACGTTCGTTCCATTACATTCATTATTAGATTATAAAACAAATAGACAGAATATCAGTTCATCCATGATCACAGATCACAATTGTTTTGGGTTCTGTACTTGTGACAGTAATAACCAGTCAATGTTTCTATACCTTATACCGTATATATATATACACGTCGAGCTCTGTCCTGACCGGATATTATGAACAAATGGTCCGGCAGCAGATTGATTAAGCAGAATGACTTAAGAGTTTTTTGGACGAGTGACCCAGAGCGGGACTGAAGTGTGAGTCAGAAAATAACATCCGACCGATGAATACGAACACCTCCGAGAAAACTGTAGTCATGATCAGGAAATGGAAGTGAGCATAAAATAAATAAATATTGACCTAAGTAGAGATGCTGTGTAAACTCTGAGTGCCGGTAAACACTGTTATGAGACAATTTTAGGGGGAAATACATTCACCGAAGACTAATGGGTGACAGGATGTCAAAAGTTACAAGAGAAAATCTTCCACTTGAGCAATTTGAAAACGATACTAATCTGATTATTATGATAATCATAACAGTATCATTCTATCGCTTATTATGAGGTTACGTGATACACACTTACACCTTTCCCTCCCATGGCCTCGAACATCTTCTCCAACTGCACCCTCAGCTGCTGGATGTTGTTAATGATTATGCAAGGCTGTTAACACAATAAATGACACAAAAAATTACACATCACAATGAAAGAAATGAAAATATTCAGTAATAAATCATGGCTGCAATAATACAAGCTTCGTTATTTATGATGGTTAATTAAAGATCAATCGTTAGCGGTGCAAGAATTCGATTCTGAAAGTGCAGTTGAACGGGGCACCAAAGACTTAACTGTTCCCTGATTGGCTAGGGCTGCCCACCGTGCCAGACACGTGTGCTCACTGCTGCCCCCTAGTGTATGTTTGACTGCACATTGCGTTAAATGGTGAAAAATCATATATATACAACAAATACATTTGGCTGTACAATTCAAAACCTGGCAACATATTAGTGAAGTCAACCAGGAACGTTGTGTAGGTGTGTATTCATCGTGCATATAAATACACCAAATCCTAGGGTTTGAAATTACTAGGGCTGACCACAATTAATCGATTATTTGTTGGTCGACCGAAAAAATTACTAGTCGGACAAATTCCATTGGTCGACTAGTCGCAGGAAAGAAAAACGCTGCGTTT
>JAOUQU010000016.1:648876-661942 GCA_028566735.1 Ammoglanis amapaensis | reverse complement strand
TCGACTATTAGTCGATTAGTTGGAGTAAATGACGACCACTGGTCCACCAACAAAATCCTTGGTCGTGGACAGCCCTAGTTTCTACTATTATTAGGTTTCTTAGCTAGTAATTTAAACAACACCAGTTTAAGCCACACCAATGCTAGTTTGTTGATGTTGGGCTCCTAAGCAAGGTCTAATAGTAATAGTAGTAATCCTAGTAGTTATATAGTATAATAGTTTCTTACATTGCTATCACTACTATCACTTTTGTTAATACCTGTTCTTACTTGTTCTTATAGGCAAGGCTGTTCGATGAACCTCAACTGGCCAGTCTGTGCCTTGAGAACATTGATAAAAACACGGGCGATGCTTTGGCTGCCGAAGGCTTTACAGATATTGATTTAGGTCTGTATAATAGAACTGAGACAGTACACGATGCTGATTAAAAATCTTCATACACTTTCTGTTATGTCAACATACCATTAGTATTTAATATTATCTACAGGCTGATGTACTTTTTAGCTTTACATTAACAAGTAGCGTTTCATCATTATGCTTTTGTTTCTCAGATACGTTAATAGCAGTGCTGGAGAGGGACACGTTAGGGGTCCGAGAGGTGCGGTTGTTTGGAGCGGCGGTGCGCTGGGCAGAGGCAGAGGCCCATCGGCAGCAGCTGCAGCCCACACCAGAGAATAAGCGACGTGTGCTGGGGAAAGCCCTCATCCTCATCCGCTTTCCTTTAATGACCATAGAGGAGTTTGCAGCAGGTTAGCAAGTTTGCAATCCTTATATTCTCTCACACTCTGGGTCTGTCTGAAAACCCTAAACAATAATTTCCTGACTGTGGAGGTGGTTTATTTTAAAACAGTAATGTAATTGAGTGCCGGGGCGGTTGTGTTTGCAGGTCGTTTATCTGTTTAATATTTTAGAGTTAATGTGTATAGTCGGACCATTGTATGTCCTGTACGTGTTGTAGCAAGACCAATGCAGGGAACCAATTGGCCACCAAAGTGACCGTTTCTCTGTTAACAGTGTGATTGTGGATGTTCTCGCGTACAGGCCCGGCGCAGTCAGCTATTCTGACGGACAGGGAGGTGGTGAGTCTGTTCCTGCACTTTACTGTAAACCCTAAACCACGGGTGGAGTTCATCGACCGACCACGCTGCTGCCTGAGAGGGAAAGAGTGCAGCATCACACGCTTCGGCCAAGTGGAGAGTCGCTGGGGATACAGCGGGACCAGCGATCGTATCCGGTCAGTAAACCATGTACCTAGTACTGACCGACTGTCACCCTGATGACTTTTATTTGTTGTTGATTATGTGTTTTCATCTCTGCATTGCTCAGTACCCATCAAAAGTGGTCCGTGGAAAGAATAATGATGAACCCGAGATGGATTTTATGGCAGCCACGTCTCATCAGTGCTTGTGTGGAGTGAACGTTAGACCTGAACCTAAATCTTAATGTAGCTTGAAGTTCTGAAGATGTTATTAAGTTAGAATTTTTGGTTTGGAACGTGGTCATAATGTTCTGTTCGATCATTGTTGTTTGGAAAATAACCCAATGCATGCACTGTGTATTATTTATCTTTATTCCTGGCAGTTTGTTTCAGCCGTCATGCACCACTCTGATGCGCCGATGGACTAAGAGTTCGACACAGGAATGCTTAATGATTGAAGATGAACAGTGTGGCGCTTGTTTGTGAACACACCGCTCCAGTTGATCTCACACCTTCTTTGCTTTGTTTTCTTTTTTTTGCAGGTTTTCGGTAAATCGCAGGATATTTGTTGTGGGTTTTGGACTTTATGGGTCAATACACGGACCAACAGACTATCAGGTTAACATTCAGGTACAGTCCAACACTTAGAGTTGATCTGTTTGAAAGTCTGTTTGTTTTTTAAGCTCAGGCTTATTTTCCTTTTTCGTTCGTTTCTCAGATCATTCACACAGACAGTAACACGGTCCTCGGACAGAACGACACGGGTTTCAGTTGCGACGGGTCAGCAAGCACCTTCAGGGTGATGTTTAAAGAACCGGTGGAGGTTCTGCCTAATGTTAATTATACAGCCTGCGCTACTCTTAAGGTAGGTCACTGTTCAGCTACCAGGAATTCGCTGGTGACTTAATGACTACAGATAGACAGATCGTCTGATTTAATGCTTGGATTGAGCTAATCTTACTTGTCCTGCATGTGGGGAGTTAGTAACTATTAGTGTGATGAAATAAAGACTTGATTTGTAAATGTAAATGTCTTTTATATCGCTGTAATGGACCTTCTGTCAACACTTGAGATAAGTTATAAGTAATACTACAATGTGGCTTTTTTTCAGGGTCCAGACTCTCACTACGGCACCAAGGGCATGCGAAAAGTTACCCACGAATCCTCGGGATCCGGAACCAAAACCTGCTTCACTTTCTGCTACGCCGCCGGCAACAACAACGGCACGTCCGTGGAGGACGGACAGATCCCAGAGGTCATATTCTACACATAATAGCACAGACTGGACCAGAATGTTTGAGGTGTACCTTCGGGCACAAATGACTTCCTATCGGACGTCCAGTTCTGTTAAGTACACTGTAACTGGATGGACTGGATTTGGTGACTGACTTAGTGGATAGTGGAATTATTTAGAAGGCACTTTTTCTTCCGCACAGACTTTCACCCGCACCCGATGAAAAGCCGCACATTGAATGTGCTTGTGTAATTACTTTGGGGAGTCTGCTGGTCATCATTCATTGGTCTATTTATAGATCCGGACCTGGAAGCATCGACCCTAGAATGGTGTTCCAGCTGTTAAAGCATCACTAAGTTTATTGGGATGAAAGGGATTTTGAATTGAATCTTATTTCGTGCGTTAAAATCACAGCTTTCTCTTCACTGGGTGTGGAGCTTTTTATAGGTTGGGGGGGGGGGGGGTTTGAACACTTAGTTTTTTTTTGTATAATGTGCCAAAATGTTTTAAGAATACCTCCGTCAAAACCACCTATCGTGCTAGGGACTATATTCATGCCAACCATATCGATCACTTTAGATCCTCAATACACACACACACACACACACACACACACACACACAAACATAGCCAAGTCCTCCATCAGAGAAGTTTCGGCCTCCTGTGATTGTCGTCAAGTAGCATAAATTCTCATATTTTTTTTAGGACAGATCAGCTGCCGGATGTTACAGTGAAGTCTCATATTTCAGTTCACCAGAGTTTAAGATGCACATTTAAGTCTTTATGGGTTCAAGTCCATGCTTGGTGTGTGATATCTTACGGCGCTCACGTGTTCATTGTCATTTATGAGCTGGAAAGGGTTTATTGTAATAGAACGTATAATTTTTTGAAAACTCTTTTCACCACTGTGCTTTTTACACGCTTAGGAATTATTTCTCTGCATTTTAACCCAAATCGTGCAGTGAAACACACATTTAGACACAATAGGGGGCAGCAGTGGGCACCTTGGTACAACCCTAACCATGGCACCCGGGGTGCAGTTAGAGGGTCCGGCGTCTTGCTTCAGTCGTGACCTGTTCATTCAGCATCCTTCTGATGACATGTCTTGACTACTGCTGCCCCTAGTGGTGATGTAATAAGTATACTCCTCACAACTTGTATAAAATGACCTTTTATACTCTGTAATTAGATGTTGCTCCCATTTAGGAAACATTAATCCAGCCAGTATAAATCCGCGGTGGGTGAATACACTAAACACCTGAACATGTCGCCAGTCTGTTGCACGGTACACAGACAAACACACACGAACAGGACGATTTCAGTATCTCCAATTAACGTGATTAAAACCGGGGTACCCGGAAGGAACCAACGCTTCGTTTTACCTGACAATTGTTCCGGGACTTCTTACTGTGAGGCGACGGTGCTTACCACTAAGCCGCTGCGCCGCTCTTATACAAAATGTCGACACACTTTATGTAACCTGAGAAAACTGCTTTTCTAACAATTTGTTATTATTTATTCGTTGGCCCAGTGGTTCCGGATAAAAAGCTTTTATTGTGCATCTTAAATTAATTTGTAAAATACACACACTTGATAGAACATTAGTATCTTTATTCAAGTAGTATCTATTCACCATACAGCACAACTGGAGTGTAAAAGAAATTTTGTCTAACAACAAAAAATTCTACCAAAAAAGTTGAACTGTTAACAATGTGTCACATGTCTTCAGTGTTTATTAAATGCTTATGCAAGTGTTATTCACTTCATCTTCATCTGCTTTTTTCTAAACGTAGCCTCACTGTGGACTCGATACGAGGAAAAGGACTTAATAAACCTCTTCTGCATCTGAATGTTGTTTGTGTTTGTGCTTTTGAAAGATTGTCGTTATGTTGCGTGATGTGTCTTTGTTCTCATCTTTATTACTTACTAGGTTTTGTTGTGTTTTATATGTCAAATCTAACCATATATGTTTGTGAACTCCTTTGGTGAACTCCTGCCATGGTGCATCTTACTACCTAGAAATCTGTAAAGCACCCCGACTTAAAAAACAAATAACATTTGTTTTAAACCAGGGCTCCTTTTTTACATGAGCGTTTTTCCTACCCTGTGCATACATTCAAACTAAATTTCAGGGGGTAACATTGATGTACAGGATCATGAACGTTGCGGTAAAGAGGAAGAGGACAACCTTGATTTGGATGGATACAATTAGTGAAACTATTAATGATTCATTAACCCATTATCTGTCCTATTAAATCAAAATATTTGATTTGTTTTGATTCATTTTTGTATTTTTAAATGAATTAAGAAGGATTGGGGCGGCACGGTAGCTTAGTAGTTAGCACTGTCACCTCACAACAAGAGGCGATCGCAGGTTTCATTCCCTGATCAGGTGATCTGTATGGAGGTTGTTTACTTTGCTGTGTCTGTGTGGGTTTCCTCCGGGTGCTCAGAGTACCTCAGTCCAAAAACACATAAAACAAACATTCAGGTAAGGTAAATAGGGGACACAAAATAACCCATGACTCTGTTTGGTGTGATGAAAGACCGTTTCCTGTCATTGATATAATGCAGAATGTAAAACAGACATTTAAAGACTTGAGAATGAAACGAACAATGGTTTTTATTTTCTGCTGTTTTTGCACAATTTCGCCAGGAGGGGGCGGTGTGTAGTTAATAAACATTTACAACGTTTTAGCCTCTAGAAACATTAAGAATGTAATTTTTTCAACAAATAAGGACTGAATGTTGATACGACGAATGTTTAACTTGTTAGAAGCCGCTTTCTGAGGCAGATAATCGCACAATAGGTCTAAGTAAGTGTTCGCGAAGATTCTGAAGCATCTTGGGACGACATGATGATTTAGAATTAAAAACGTTGTTTTAACGCAGGTCTCAGATATTGTGGTTGGATTTATACATCAGCTCATCAGAGTGGTGCATGATTTCTCTTCATAGACCTGATATGACTGTAAACACACTCGGGAGGTTTTGATCCAGCACTGGGCAGGTTTTATTTACCCCCCGATCCGGGTGTGTTAACCTGCTGGACCACGCGGTGGCAGGATGACAAGATGCTTCCTAGTGTCGATCTAAACAGGAGCCGAGCTGATCCGTGGTTGCGACTTTTAGCATCATTATGTGTTTATTTCTGAGCCTATGTGGGTGTTTTTTTAAGGTTTAGGGTCACTAATTTAATGCAAGGCTGCCATTAAATCCACAACCGTGTATGAGGCACAATATGTGTACAAAAACATACATAAATAAAACACAAACGAGAATCACAGATAATTCGAAATATAAATTAACGTGTTAATATATCCATAAATTAAGTTTTGGTAAAAGTGAGCTTTAGCTGAAAACACAGGGAACCGTTTAGGTTCGTTTAAGGAGTCGAGCTGATCTAAAAAAGGAATCAGTAAGGAGTCGATTCCTTTTTAAAGCCGATTGTAGATATTAAACGATTCGCGAATCAGGAGTCGACTCTGACGATTTGAGTCACACCACACATACGGGTTCCTTTGTTTCTCTCAGACACATTTCAACTTAAACTTATTGAACTGTAAACACAAAACCAACAATATTTTAAATATGATAATTCAGCCAATTCACGACTTTATTTCACAAATGATTAAAAGCTGAAAAAATGTGAGAACGGCGTTGAAACACAGCTCAGAGCAAAGTCGAGCCTTAATAAAGAACGGACAACCGTACTGTGTGATTCACGAAACTGGTCGTACGGATCGAAGCGTTGAATCGAATCGGAATCATTTTACTCAATTTGCGTAAAGTCAGGGTGGGACTGTCACTTCTGTTACAGGCTGTGTGTGCGGTAAGTGATTCTTATCTCTGATGCTTAAAGTTCTCAAATGAAACTACATATAATTAAATGCGTGTTTAGTTCATCTACGTCGAGAGTAACGATTTAAATACTCCGCAATTGAGTAAAAGTAAGCTGCTGCTTGTTATGTGCAGGTTATGAACATCTATTGTCACTAACAACAATGTCTGTTGTATAATTTCTACTTATACATGTGTTATGTAGGTTTTTTACTGTACTTTGCCAACATGGCCCAACGCAGAATAACACAGGAGACATTTGATGCTGTGGTCAGGGAGAATATTGACGATTTTGATATGGAGGAAACAGAAGCACTTAAAGAAGCAATTGAACAATTTGAATCACAAGGTAATTCTATTTTTATCTATATTTAATTCTCTATTTTTGATCCTGATGCACATTTTTGCTGGAACTGGTTCCCAAATGCAGTTACATTATAGAGACTAAACTAAGACTAGATTTTATTACTTATTATTTATTGTTTTGCATTGTAAAATCTCTTCCAAACACTCATTTAGGGGGTTTCTGTTTATTAAAACCAAGATTCAGTCCTTAGCTGTGTTTACTTTGGGTGTCCAGGTAGGTGGGTAGCGTTGTTCCATCACAATCAGAAGGTCCAGGGTTCGATCCCTTGGTCGGGCGAGCCGGTCTGTTTGGTTTGTGTGTTTCTGTGTCGTTTGTGTGTTCTCGCCATGTCTGCTTGGGTTTGTTCGGGTTTCCTCCAACAGTCCGATGATGAGTTTTAGGCTCTCTTTATTCTCAGCATTCGTGCAGCTAAACTCATATTTACACACTGATGAACACACACTAGGGGGCAGCAGTGAGCACATGTCTCCAGTGTGGTGAGCAGCCCTAGGTACTGCGCTCGGGAAAATTCAAACAAGCTGCCTTTTCTGTACCTTCTGCGTATCCAGTCCATCTGAGGTGTCTGTAAGATAAAAACCCGCCACCCTTCTAGATTCTAAATAATTCTTGGTTCTAGATTTAATTAAGATTGCATAAACAACTTTATTTGTTTTGTTGGAATCCAGAATAATTTCTAACATCTTTAAATACATACAAAGACCTGAGACAAAGACATAAAATATGTTAAAGCTTTGCCAACAATTGTGCTTATTAATCTGAGTCATGTTGCAATGCATTTTATCTTTCGTTTCATTGAAGGTGTGGACCTGAGTAACATTGTGAAGGCCGTACCAAGGTCGACGTCTGAAGAGTCCACGGATGATCAAACTCATGAAGTTCTTCAGGTACAACCAGGGCTGCAGAAAGGCAGTGACGGCTTAGTGGTTAAGGTGATGGGCTAGAAACCAGCAAGTCTCCGGTACAAGCCCTACCACCACCACCAAGATGCCACTGTTGGGCTCCTGAGCAAGGCTCTTAAACCTTGATTACTCCCAATTGTGTACAGTCGTAATTGCAAACTAATCTAATGAGTAATCTGTGGTCACTCTTCAGGCCCTGCAGTCTATCCGAAATGCGCTTGACTCTTCCACATCAGCGCTGGAGAGCTTGAAGCTCTTCACCAGACAGTGCTGTCTTGGCTTTGCTCAGCGTCACCTGGCAGCTCAAAAGGACGGCTATCCCACAATCCTCTCCTGTTGCCAGTCCGCCGGCGAAGACCGTGAAATGCTCTCGGCTTGTTTAGACGCTCTGGCGGCGCTCACCGACGGTCAGCCGGATCTGCTGGACGTTCCAGGACTAGAGTTTCTGATCGACACTTTACGCGTTCACGCAGAGGATCCGGCGCTGACCTGTTTGGCCATCCGGGCCGTCCGGCACTGCTGTCTGAAGCACGAACAGAACAGACAGGACTTTGTAAAAGCTGGCGTGCTCCCGGTACTTACCGGCGCCATTACACGACACATGAAACGACCCGAGGTGGTAAAAGAGGCCTGTGTCGCTCTTAGAGTTACGACCTTTGATGATGACGTTCGGGTTCCGTTCGGTCATGCGCACGAGCACGCCAAAATGATCGTCCTGGAGCACAACGGACTGAAGGTCATTGTTGATGCTGCTAAAGGTGAGAGGTCATGTTGTGCTACACTAGGGTTTGTTTTCTTTGTTTATTAGGGGTTTTAATGTCATCATATACCCGGCCAAAAAATGATTCGTGTTTTGTGTTTTAAAAAAGGAACACCAGCTATTAAGTAAATATTGATTCGTCTTAAAAGAACAGTTGATTCGAATCGATTCATCTTGTGAATCTGTAGCGTGTTCCTTTTCCCTCCAGCTCATCCTGCAAACATTTCGGTTCTCAGCGAGCTGTGTTCGACTCTGTCTCGTCTGGCTGTGAGAAACGAGTTCTGCCAGGACATCGTGGATCTAGGTGGACTCAAATTTATGATGACTCTGCTCGCAGACAGTTTAGATTCTCAGGTAAGAGTCTTTAGTCTCTGGGTGTCTCCTGTCATGTGTTTTGCTGATGGCTTCCATTGTTCCATTGTTTACTCGTTGATCGTTGGGTTTCTTTTTCTTACAGGACCTTGTGAAGCAGGTACTGAGTGCGTTACGGGCGATTGCTGGCAACGACGATGTCAAAGATGCCATTGTGACGGCCGGAGGGACAGAACTTATCGTCATGGCTATAAACCGTCACATGGCAAATGCTCAGGTGGGTCTGATCACATTACAAACTGAAATCATGGTTTGCGTAATCCAGCATCCAGTCCGAAAACGACACACGAACGTGAGTTTGTGTTGATATAACTTGGTGTTTTTCCTTATTTCTTCTGTCTTAGGTGTGTGACCAGGGCTGTGCTGCTCTCTGCGTACTCGCTCTGCGCAAACCCAATAACTGTAAAGTCATCATGGAGAACGGAGGTGCGCTGGCAGCCCTGCAGGCCATGAAGACCCATCCAGCAGAAGTGAACGTGCAGGTTAAATGCTGATTTCTACTTCTGCGTCAACTAGTTCTGCATTGAGGTCATATGCACTACGAAGTAATTCACAGCTGCACCACTAGATGGTGTCGAGTTTTTAAAGATTCTGTCGCATTTGTGTTTGTTTTCCGGATACGACGACAAGCGACAGAAGTCGAGTTCTGTTCAATAGGAGTTCTGGACGAATGTTTTTAAATGTTGGATCATTAATAAAACACTGTAAATATAGAACCCAGGATGTTTTGAGGCACTGGTGCTTCCCATTGGTTCCTGTAATTGAAGGAATCTACGACGCTGTCCGTGAACGAAAACATGCTCATCATTACTTTGTTCTCGTTTCTATTCCAGAAACAGTCGTGCATGCTGCTCAGGAATCTGGTTTCTCGAAGCCGGGATTATAACCAGTCTATTTTGGAGATGGGAGCCGAGGCTCTGATTGGTCAGGCCCTGGCGTCTCACAGAGACTGCGGTGACGTAGCGAGGGCCGCACTCCGAGACCTGGGCTGTCAGGTCGAGCTCCGAGAACTGTGGACTGGCAAGAAAGGAAGCCTGACTAACTAATGGAGACCTGAAGTTTCCAGAATGTTTAGTTTTCACTGTGGAAAATACCGGCACTGCTAATAAAATCATTCCATTTACAGCGCTAGGTGGGTTCTAGGTTTAGATCCACTCTGTCCTGATGTGCTCTTTTTAAATGAATGTTGATTTTCACATTATTGTGTAACTGTACTCTGCGTGATTTCATTTCTGCATGTATAGTGTCGTTTTATGATCATCACACTAAGCTGGATGAAGAGCAAATGTGCTGCTTGGCCATTTCAAGTACATTTATTGTTTACATCAGACTAGCAACTCCAGTTGTTTACATACTTGGGATGGACATTTAATAGTTAATACACGGTTTTATTTAAAGACTAAACATTTACATTCATGCAGTCGGTCTAGTTTAAGTTTCGTATACACACAGGAGCCAGTTTCCATTTTTAGGGTAAGAGTACCTGTAAAAAGCATAATAATTATATATCGTAACTGCATGGGACAGTCATGGAAATAATCTAATATATCCTACAGTTGTATTTATGACATACTCTTACAACTTTTGGGCGGAATAGAGCTTCCATCTTGATAAGTACATGTGTATAATAATAAAACGTTCATTTGCTGTTAACTAATACTGGTCATGTCATACATCATAATAACTTAAATTAAAAATGCATGAAATGATTTTTGGTACTGCGATACTCGGCTGTAGCGTGTGCTTTCATACACCCAATACTCAAACCTACCGCCTTATATATAGGATGAACAAAATACTATTTAGTGGTTATTTTTCCTCGAATTGTATTACACAGTCGTTATACTGTAGTTAAAGTAGTAGTAGTAGAATTAATAATAATAACATTAATTATTATAATAATATTGAAATATTTTGGTTTAAAACGTGATCATAATTAGAAGATAAGTCAAATAAAATGAACTAAATAATCATTAAAGTTTAGGACAAAATAAGACATTTAACCAGAAAGATTTGGTGACTTTTGGTACTTTTAGAAGGAAAGTATTTTTATTTGCTATTTTGTTTGCTATGTTGTACGATTTATTAATTACGATTTATTTATTAATCATATTTGTGTATTTTAAATGTAACACCGCGCCTCTAAACGGACCTATCACGTTGTACCTTTCTGTCAGCTGACTACATCTCCCAAGATGCAACTGCGTTTGCCCTTGCGTTACGATCTCCTTTAAGGATGTGTTTCAACAGCTACTTGTTCACTATACTCGTGCACTACACGGTGTCTAGAATGAGGACTTTTCCTACCTACTTAGGGACACTAGATTCCAGTGCGTGTGAATTTGGGCGGTTGATAGTAATGTTAGATTGCTATACACAAAACAGCATGTGTAATGCCAGGCGGTGTGAAGTACGCACGACTGGAGCAGATTCTCGACTTTTTGTGTGTGTTTTTTTAAACGCACAAGATTAATCGGAATATTTTAATTAAAATGAGTTTAAAGTTGAATCGCTAGTCGTTAGTGTGCGTGTGTGCGCGCGTTAGCCGGGCTAACCTCCGCTAAACTGAAGGGGAGTGGTTGTCAAACTGAGGTCGGTGTGTTTAAAAGTCGTTTTATTTACATAATAAAACATACTTTTGAAGGGAAAAGGGTACAAAACCTACACAGAGGTAAGTTACATGGTGTTGTTATTAGAAATGTTAATGCGTTGGTTAAATTGGTTACACTTGGTTAGCTAGCTGACTAGGTTAGCAGGGGTGCGTTCACTTGCTCTGGTATTCCGGTCATTCCTTGTTGTTATTCCATTAAATGTGGAATGTTTTAACGGCTTGTTTATTTCTTTAATGCTTTAACTCTTTAATGATGTGTTGTTGTTGTTGTTTACAGTTAGACCACTAAAACATAATTGTTTTATTATTTTCAAACCGACATGTGCGTTCCTAATGTATTATTTGTTACCATACTGTCAAATCTGGACTTAAATTACATTAAATTAACGTGATTTTATAATTTGACTTCACATTTTTTTTTATTCATAATCAGTTAGACATTACACAAGATTCACAAGGTTCTATAGAGCACATGTGACATCACATGCATGCCTTTGGACTGTAGGAGTAAACCCCCACAAGAGTGACTCTTCTTTGCAGATGTTGCCTTTACACTTTTACACACAGTGGAATGATTGCTAAACATTTAACCCAATAGTTTATTGAAACGAGTATTTATTCACACTAGGGGGCAGTAGTGAGCACACTACTTTGTGTCTCTGTGTGTGTGTGTGTGTGTGTGTCTCCGGTGCGGAGGGCAGCCCTACCCTAACCACTGTACCCAAGGAGCAGTTAGGGGTTATGTACCGTGCCTGACCTTCAGTCGAGAACTTTTGGCGCTCGAATCGAACCGACAACCTTCCGATCACAAGCTTAGTTCTCTAACCGCCCTAAAATTTGATGTGACTGTCGAGTCATGCAGATTTGGCTCAAAGGTTATCCAGGTTAACCCGACAAACTGTTCCGCAACCATTTCAGTGTCCCAATATTTGTTGATTACTCAACTATTAAATGGTGCTGTCATTAAGACAAGTCTTGACTTTGTGTTGCCCGTGCTTGTTTGTGTTGGAATGCCCGCCCGTGCGATCTCTTTCCATTCAGACACATGATCTCATCTGAATGTGTGTTGGGGAAACAGCGAGGACAGAAGTAAACACACTAGAATCTGGATGTTTGATGTCTAAGAACAATATGAACGTCACGTTTCATGCTGTAACACCCAGCGGTCGCAGAAACGCAGGCACTGCCTGAGTAATTGAATTACCGGTTGATCAAAGGTGATGAATTAACCCGCGGACATCTGGAACTGGGTCTGTCGGTCAGTGTAGGTCTGGTGCATGATGGGTTTTGGACGTGCTCCTCGAACTTTTAGATGATTGTTGCGGGTTTTTCTTCTCATATGACCCAGTTAAGATCTATAATGCCCGAGTTGATCAGCACGTAGACGGCATATTTGTGTGTGTGTGTGTGTGTGTGTGTGCTATTTATTGTCAAAGGTAAAGGGGTTTCTCCTTCAATGAAAGTTCTTATGTTTTTTTAATACTTTTAATGTGTCCAGCAGTTTCTGAAAATATTTATTTACGCAACAGAGTTTTTTGTTTAAATATTTGTCTGGGAATTAAATATAATCTAATATTGAACTATTACATGCAATAAACAGGCTGGGGACTTTCTGTGCGGAGTTTGCATGTTCTCTCCGTGTCAGCGAGGGTTTCCTCCGGCTACTCCGGTTTCCTCCCACAGTCCAAAAACATGCACTAGCTTGATCGAAATGTGAAATTATCCAGTAGTCTCACAAGTTCCCACCACTTACTGGTGGTTGTCGTCAGGAAGGGCATCCGGACG
>JAOUQU010000016.1:631971-642161 GCA_028566735.1 Ammoglanis amapaensis | reverse complement strand
GGGGAGAACATGCAAACTCCGCACAGAAAGTTCCCAGCCCGACCCGGTGATCGAACCCGGGACTTCTTGCTGTGAGGCGACAGTGCTGTAACCACTCAGCCACCGAGCCGCCCCGTGTTAGTCTAGTTCTGCTCTTAAATCCTACATTTGCATTTAGACCTTAAGTTCTTGTGGCTCAACATTGAAAATTGTTTCTCATAGATTCAGTATGACCGATTGAATTCTAACCGACCAGACAAAAGGATGGGAGCGGTCACTGCCACATTCACAGAATTTGAATGGATTGAGCAGTATGAGCAGCTTTTGTAGGAACGGTGTTCCATCTATACAGTTCTACACGGAGCAACGAATGTGTTGTGGTGCTTCAAACTAATATAACGTATCTTAGTATTCCAGTTAGTGAATCGCCTCATTTATGAGAATGTTCTAAATTATATGATGTTCAGAATTACCAAAGATCATTTCAACCAACTGTCTATCACATGTTGCCACTGTTGGGCCCTTGAGCAAAGACCTTATCCCATTAAAAATGGTGTTCTGTTATAATTGTAAGTCACTTTGGATAAAGGTTTGTTCAAATCAGGGGCAGCCTTGTTCCTGACTCGGACGGTTGCCCTTGAGCGAGGCACCGAACCCCTAAATGTTCCCCGGTGTATCACTGTGTACTAGGGCTGCACAGCGTTTGTGCTCACCGCTGCCCCCTAGTGTGTGTAAATGTGCGATTCACGGCACAGATTGGGTTGAAAACAAAGGAACGATTCCTAACTAGGCCGAAAATGTACATTCAATGGAACGCAATGCCCAATGCTGTCAGCTGAACCCTAAGTGAAGTGCTAGTGTTTGAATAAATGGTGCTGCAGTTCTGCTCCACAAACGTCTTCCAGATTTAACACTTAATAAAGCACTTAAAGGACGTTTTATCTCGTTTTCGTATTTG
This sequence comes from Ammoglanis amapaensis, assembly GCA_028566735.1. Lineage (NCBI taxonomy): Eukaryota > Metazoa > Chordata > Actinopteri > Siluriformes > Trichomycteridae > Ammoglanis > Ammoglanis amapaensis. The sequence continues at coordinate 641,224 of JAOUQU010000016.1, read as the reverse complement.
TACTGTTCGTGTCTCGGTGCTTCGTGTGTTCGTTACTAGAAAGCAGGACTGGCGAGTCCGTGACGTCACCAATCCCTTCTTCCTAAAATTAAGATGGCGACGTCGATCCGGAAGTGAGACGAACAGCCGTACCGAAGAAAATATGGATTAAAACGCGCGGATTCGTCGGAATTCGTCGGTGTTTTCGTTGGACCGTCGGTAGCGGAGGCGCGAGGAACCGTGTGACAGACGACACCGTGTCCGGTGAGTGGGCTCTGGGTGCGCGCGAGCTCGAAACCTTGTCGCGAGCCGCGGACGCTCGAGCGACGGTTAGCGACGAGGCTAACGATTAGAGGCGCTTCGGTTAGCGTTTAGCACCGCAAACAATAGCGATGTGGCCTTTAAATACAGCCGGATTAATGCTCCGTTTATAGTAATAAAGGGGTTTACGCGTAATATAATATTGTTTTGTGTACTTTATAAACGTATTAATTAATAATAAGGCTTGGCGGACGGTCGTTGTTAAAAGTAAAAGCAGCTTAAAGTCGGTTGAGTAGAAAAGCTGACAACGACGGTTTAATATCGAATCGATTAAATCGCTTCTTTCGATATTTTAAACCATAAAGAATTTACATTACACGCTTTTTATTTCCAACTTGTTTAACTTGATAACTATTCGGTCGAACGCCAATTAAAAAACAATATATTTACGTAATAAAATGAACCTTATGTTGGAATTGTACTGTAAGGTCCTAGAATTCCATAAAGCAAAGCTTCTGTTAGGAATGCAGTGAAACTTCATTACCGATTATAACGTGGTTATAAGTTGTAAATCTGTCTAAATGTTAAACACTGGCACTGTGTTCCATTCCATCTTAATACAAATACTAAATACTTATACCTACTTAATACTTAATAAAAAAAATACTAAAGGCATGAAACCACAAGCGAAACTTGTATCCATTACGTTCCATTTCATCCCCATTGAAACAAAGGCAAACTGTTTCTATGCACCATTAAGACCCAGTTTAAATATTTCACCTTATTCTAAACTATTTAGTCAAATGTGTTTTAATAGTACGATACTGGATTGTATCAGATAAACACTCTTCTCACGGCATCATTTGTTGCTTAGCAGGTTTCTGTCGAGGTAAGTTATTATATTTGACGTGTTGGTTCTTTCACGGTAAACTATAACGAAACGAGAGAAGATAAAAGATAAAAGTCTACGTCATGGCACACATGTTGTACAGTAGTAAGAACTGATCAGATCTAAATGATCGTGAACGTTTATCGTTAGATTAATAAAGTGGCGGTGGTTCACATTAACATGTATTTCTGCGTTTTGTTTACTGTTATGCTGTTAACGCAAAACTGATTAGAACAGCTACTTTTCTGTACACATACTGACCAGTTATTACAATGTTATTACTATACCTACCGCTCTGGTTCGAATGTGTTTCGTCTAAAATACGTTATAGATGTTCTCGTGTTGCAATCCTAGCGTTTTAAATCATTAAAATAATTCAGAATCGGAAGCGATTGATGCTTGATTGGTTGCGGATTATGAAATGTCTTCTTGTTACATGCCGTCATTGGATTTGTTGTTTGATACTTGGCAAGGTGAACAGAGAACAAGCGCTTTCTAACAGGGCATCGACAAGTAATGACGAGTATACGTTTTATTTATAATGCATCCCAAAGAAATGGTCAGACTCGAACATAAAATAAACAAGTCGAATACCAAACTATACAAGAACTGTAAAGATACATAAAAATGTCGTTTGGAATAAGTTTCTCCACTGTCAACATTTATTGAAGGCAATAATTCTGAATGGTTTATTTTCTTTTCCCGCTATAGAGATGGCTGGAAAATGACGAAACGTGTTGCCCTATTGGAAATTCTCTGCTGGCTCAGTCCCTGCAGTGCTTCATAGAGCCTAATGCCCGTTCTGGCTACTTCTTTCGTCATGGACACGGAGGACTTCCCGCACCCAGAGGGCCCTCAGTTGGGGAGCCCAAAGTACAATGTGCCCAGTCCTCCACTTCCCAACGTCATAGAGGTAAAGGCAATATATTTATATTCACCAAAATACATACACTTGTGTTTTACAAATAATATTTTGATGCGATTCAGCTTACATCAGATTTTAAAATGAATCAGAAGCGTTTGCATTTAGAATGAAGAACTAGGTTTAGAATCTAGAATACTTCCTCACCACTGTGCTTTTTACGCACAGTAACGCAATAATTCCTCTATATGTAACCCAGTTTACACACACTAGGGGGCAGCAGTGAGCACATGTCTGGCACGGTGGGAACCCTTAACTATGGTGAACAATTATAAGTTAGGTGCCTCACTAGTAGCCTAGGGGGTAGAGAGAACCCTGCACTCTAACCCGAACTTCCAAACAAAGTTGTTATATGCGATGGAGGAATTGACAAATAAAAGATCGACTGTCGACTCTTGTAATCGAACTGGCAACCTTTCGATCACGAGCCCGGTTGTCTAATAACCAGGCCACGAACCTTCCAATGTTTTGCTTACAGCGCTTCATGCATCTTCAACTAGAGATCCTGTCTGGATCCTTCTTTAAATAGAAATTCACAAATTCACGTCCTGCACCTATTAGAATGGCCGAGCCCTGTGTAAATGTTGGCATTAAGGGTGGGTAAGTTTGAGTGAACACTGAACAAGAACGAAGTCCCTGCAACATTGTCTCTACTCTCTACTCTTTAATCTAACTGCCAAAACAAATGCTTGTAGTCGACGTTTACGAATAGTATTCTCAACACAACACAGTTTAAATCCAGGTAAAGTTCGAGCTTCACATCAAACAAAACATAGAATATGAAATGTAGGGATTTGTTCTGAACCTCGAGTCGCTTTATGGAATCCCAGGCTTGAAATATTATGTACAGCGGCACAATGACCATCATTGTGTAGAGGAATTTTTGGTTTTAAACTCTCACGAAAGCAAAATGTTATGACTGCTGCCTTCATTCTTTTCTCTTCTTGTATCTCCACCTGTCTGTTATTTGTCTTTCAACTTTTTGCCATTCATTAATAAAATAAACATTAAGACAGACGGTCGGCAATCTCCACCGGTCAGACATGTGCAACACAGCAGTGCTCAAGTTCTTATCGGAATACATATCTGGCGTTTTAATGTTCATGTGAAACACTGTATGGCTCATTTGTTTCCTCTAATATTTAAGTCACTTTAAGTCATTGTGTACTTCTCGTCTTCAGAGTCAGCTGTTTTCTTCGAACCCATGGTCGTTCCCTCAGCAGAATCAGTACACCAGTACATCAGAACAATATAGCTATCCTATGCAACAGTCGGGGAGGTGAGTTACCCGTGACGCTTTAGCTTCATTTGCTCTTCTCATTACACTTAGAGAGAGATTTTTTGAATGAATCTTTTTCAAATGAGTTTTCTCCATATCGGAATTGTATTTCTTTTTTCCGAATACGTTCTTCTAGTAGAACAATGCAGTTTGTGGAGTTGAGCCTGTCTGCCGAACGTGCTCAGACACGCGTATAATTACACAGCTCTGTCTAACACACTTTTTGTTCAAGAGTTCAGAGTGTAGCTTTTAGAGAGACATCATGGATGGACAATTTCCTCTCTTTACCTGTTGAATGCAAGAATAATTACAGTTATAGTGGTTAACTTCTGTTTTTTTTAAACCACACGAGCTAAACACACAACTGCATATCTGCCCGTACAGCAGACTCCTACTTACATTTACATTTTCAACATGTAGCAGACGTTTGTATCCAAATAGACTTATGTGAGCATTACAGTGAACGTGGGTAAGTGTCCTCGCTGGTTGTGAGATCTGTTGTGAGATTGTGAGACCTTTTGGCCTACTTTTTATACAAACATATCCAACCTGTTCAAAGTGTTTCAAATTGATCATGGATCACTTGTAAGCATTCATCTGCCTATTATTGTGAGAATTAGTCCGATTAGCATGTTATCTGATTTAATTTCTTTTTCTTTCCTCTTTAGGCAATTTCAGCTCAATTCCTCATCCGTCGATGAGTTCAGCCTTCTGGATTTTTCTGACGCCACGTCTGGTAGAAATGGAGACCTGGCACTGGTATGTCTCTGTCAATCCCAAAGCATTTCTGTTTTTTGTCCGATCGTCTCGGGAAGACGGCACCCTTGTCTCATCACTTCGGATTAGCTTCGTGACGTTTGCTTTACTGCGTCGGCTTTTAACTCGCATAACTCGCCAAAAATGACAGATTTGGCTCTGATCTCTATTACACAACTTTCACAAATGTTATTACATAGTTACAGCTGATAAAGTTGAAATGTGATGATGTGAAACATCATGCTCATTGTGCTTTTATGCATCCTTTCTATTTCTGTAACATTTTTCGTATGTCGCTGGCACGTCCAATGTTTCTGAGTTGTCGTATAATTTTATAAGATGCTGGTAGTTTGTTGGTTAGTGTTTGGCATTCATCACTTTGTGCTTATCAGTTAAAAGATTCCGGTTACATTTTGCATCCCTGTTCTGTTTCCCAGGAAGTAGCCCAAACGTTTTAATCAGTCTGATTTGTGGATGTGCGATTTGAAAATCCGTTCGTGACAATCCTGGGATAAACTTTATAATGATTAATAATCTATTCTGAGTTGTTGGCAGTTTTGCGGGGGTCTCTGATCCTCTGTGTTTCACTCTTCACCGGGCACGTGTGTTTACTTCTGTGTGTCTTGGTGCTTAGCAGTGACTTTTTGTTCAACGCCGCCCACGTTTGCACCGTTTGCTCAGTCCGCTGAGATCTTTTCTCATTCAGTAGATTAAATTAACGTTCTAGAAGTGCGTCTGATTCATTTAATCAGTCTGTCATTACAGTCTGTATACACCCTCTTTCATTTTCACTTTACTTATGAGTACTTTTGTCCTGCATGAAAGAAACGTATTGCACAAATCTGGAATGTCGCCTGGTACTTTTGGTCTTGTACCATGTTGTGATTTCCAAATTCTTTCTGTAAGTCTGAAATTAGAAACTTGTCGATCGTCACATAAACGTTGTTGTAATTGTAATATATTTGGTCTTATAATGCATTCATTGATCCAACACCTCAGCTGCCATCATGCAGGTGGCTATCGTAATTGCTCAAGCATTAAGGTAGCTTGTTTCAGTCGCTGTCTGACAGATACAGATGTGTAGGCATCCATCCCGGCTGATAGCTGAGCCAAGATCTGCTAACATCTTGAGCTTTCGGGTTCACCGTTCGGCTAGCCAAACGATTTCAGTTTGACCGGGAAGCTTAACCGCAGATCCATTCTAATTCACCACCATCTCTTTCTTTTCCAGGATCTCTCGTGTATAGATAACGCATCCCTGTTTTCCTCGACGCCTGACTCTCTCTCCGAGTATGCCGATGCCACTGGCTTTGGCAGCGATAGCTTGTCTCACCTCCCACCCGAGGTCTCCATCTCGACACCGGCATTCTGGGACACACCCGGGCACAGCCAGAGAGAGGTGAACATGCACACGTCGCATCAGCCACATAATAGAGGCTGGAACGAGTGCTCGATAGCCACCAGGCTGTTTTATATTTATTATAGTAGTTATTCTCTTCATACAATACAACCATCATATGTTCAATTTAACAAAAGTAATGTAATTTGAAACCGAGGATTTTTTCCCCTCTTTGACCTCCACCATAATTCATGCATTTACATCAATATTTACAGAATATTCTCAAACTTTGTATTCTCTATGTGGCCCTATTTAGAAACGAATTGCTCCATTTAGCACTAGAGAGAACACTGCGATACATTATATAAATCTATATTTATAATGTTTCTGTAGTACAATCCAGGTAAACAAACAAATTATATTCTGCAGATCAACAATAAAACTGTAATATACAAAAGACTAGATTATATACCTACACAGACCCTACAGACTGTATCTATGTATGTAAGCAAGTTATCCAGCTTTCTTTTTCCTATCAGTTGGCAAAGTTTTCTGGTTTGAGCAATCTGGATGAACTTAATGCCATTCTGAACAGCCAGCCATCATCAGGATTTAAGGTAGCTCCGAGCATTTCATTTCTTTAAATGGAAGTTTTTAATTGGCTGCGTGCTAAATCTGTGCAGCATTAACAGAAAACCGATTGTCTTGCAACCCCGTCTAGCCACCCGAAATCGTTCAGACTCAGCCGGAGGAGGAAGAGGAGGCGGACGAGGAGGAGACCGAGGAACTTGGACACATGGACACATACGCTGAATACAAACCGTCTAAATGTATGACCGGATTGACATACTTAACTGTTTTAAACGCACCACGCGGTGACACACCAGTGTTTCACTGCACCGTCAGTTACATTTCCTTCATGATGAAGTTGTTTTTCAATTTTATTTGCAGCTACCATAGGAATCTCTCACCCAGACATAGTGGTGGAGACCAGCACCCTGTCCAGCGTACCTCCCCCTGACATTACCTACACCCTCTCTATCCCCGACAACACTATACGCACCGGCATGCTCTCTGCTCTGCAGCTCGAGGCCATCATCTACGCCTGCCAGGTACATTAGGAACAAAAAGGTTTTGCCCTGTACTACACGCTTGTAGTCGTGGCCTGGTGTTTACAGAACTGTGATTGAAAGTGGAAACACTGTTTTTAATTGTTACTGTCAAAAAGCATCCACTAGATTTATCATTTTTGTTTTATGCTTTACGCTGCATTCTTTTTATTAGACATTAGTATTTATGAGACCTTAGTTCTAATAAAACTTATTCATTTACTTATTTGCAAAAGTGTTCACTTGGAATTAGTAACGATTTTTAAAGTGTTTTTATTTTTGGACCATACACCAACCTCTGACTACCTGATAGAAACTCTTCTGAAGCTTTTTGTGTAGTTACATAAAGTATTAACGGGAATCTTTCTAAGACTGGTCCTATATTTTAATAGAATTTGGTTCGAATTTTTTTGTATGTTAAATAATCGTTGTTAATTTGTGTCGTGCCGATCGTCGCTTCTCAGCAACACGAGGTAATCCTGCAGAATAACCAAAGAGCGGGTTTTCTGATCGGGGATGGAGCTGGCGTAGGAAAGGGCCGCACTGTAGCTGGCGTCATACTGGAGAATTACTTAAAAGGAAGGAAAAAAGCTCTGTGGTAAATAAGCTTTTTATATCATTAAACATAAATGTTAAGAACACGTGCTGATCTGATAATCACGAATCTTGACTTCTGAATCGTGGGTTCTTTCAGGTTCAGTGTATCTAACGATCTGAAGTATGATGCCGAAAGAGACCTCAAGGACATTAATGCCCCGAATATTCCTGTGTTTGCTTTAAATAAGGTGAACTACACATGTTCTTTTTATTACACACACACACACATCAGTTATACGAACGTTTGGTCCGTCCATGTGTCGAGCCGAAAATCAGCATCAAACCTTTCTTTCAGATTAAGTATGGAGACACAGCTACCTCAGAGGGGGTCCTGTTTGCAACATACTCGGCACTAATCGGCGAGAGTCAGGCCGGGGGACAGCACCGCACCAGACTCAAACAGATCCTGGACTGGTGTAGACCTTGCTTCGACGGAGTCGTATCCTTTCTGTTGAGTGCCCGTGGATCACTTCGAACGCTCTGCAACACTCACACTCGGTTCTTTTTTTTGACGAGGCTCCCCCTACATGTCTGGAGAAAATGTTCTGTGCTGTCTAGACACACTGCTGTTCCTTAGTTTCTCTCTTTTTAGATGTGTGTGAGAAGCACAATAATCGTAGTTTGGTTATTTTTGTTTGGTATAAGTAGAAGGAATGTTTATTGACTACTATTATTTACATTTTCTTAAATATAGCCTTATAAAGTTATGTCGTATACACAGTCGTGTAAGGATAATGTAAACCTTTTACGCTTTAATGTGCAGCGTGTTTCTGAAAGCTTAAGTGTCAAGGCTCAATCTCTACCATAAGTGTGTCCCTAGTGTTTACCGTAAATTAAGTGTAGGGTACATTGTGTTCAATTTTACAGACCGCAAAAGCATCTGAGAGAGCTTTTATTCATCCAGTTGTGACTTATTTAAGCACCTAAACCAGGATGCAACTCATTCATCCACTGTGTGTCGTTAAAAAGTGTTGGCAAGTCATTTTGATCCAATATAATTGAAATATAAGTGGTTATAAAGGTCAGGAACTTTTGCCTTGACAACCAAACTCTTCCAGATTGTGTTTGATGAATGCCATAAAGCCAAAAATGCAACTTCCACAAAGATGGGCAAAGCTGTGTTGGACCTGCAGAGCAAGCTACCACAGGCCAGAGTGGTATATGCTAGTGCTACAGGTTTGTGCACACACACAGACGCACACAGTGTATTGTTTTGCTTGTTTCATTTGTATAAAGAGCAACATTATCAGTATTTATAAACCTTTGAAACTGGAAGTTTCAGAATCTTCGAATTGCCGTGTAATTACCGTAATGACTCAGTCGCCTTTGCCTTTCTTTCATCGCCGTTTATTTGCTCCTCCTTTTGTTCCCTCGCTCATTTTCTTTAGGTGCCTCGGAGCCAAAGAACATGATCTACATGAGCAGGTTGGGCATCTGGGGGGAGGGAACACCCTTCAGGACATTCGAGGACTTCCTCCACGCTATTGAAAAGAGGTTAGTCGCAATCGCGGGAGTAAACACCGCATGAAAGGTGCGCGCATACCTTTTTGAATGAACAGCCAGAGGGCTCACCGCATCCCGAGCACGGGCGTGATCCGCACGCCAGGCCCAAAGTTTCATCCCCGCTTACTTTTGCAGAGGCGTCGGCGCCATGGAGATCGTCGCCATGGATATGAAAGTCAGCGGTATGTACATCGCGAGGCAGCTCAGCTTCGCTGGCGTATCGTTCCGGATCGAGGAGATCGCACTGGACGAAGAGTTCAAGCTGGTCTATAACAAAGCTGCACGACTGGTAAGGAGCCGTACAGTTATTTTATTATTACCAAATACTAACAATAGTTATTATTACTGTATACTAGGGCTGACCGCAATTAATCGATTGTTCGTTGGTCGACCGAAAAAATTACTAGTCGGCCAAATTCCATTGGTCGACTAGTCGCAGGAAAGAAAAACGTAAAAAAGTGTCTCGTCAAAGGACTTCTGGGACTTTTAGTTTGGACGTCCTCACAAAGGAAGAAGTGACACTCCTTACCAGTAAGTGGCGGTAATGCACACCCTCAGATTATTGCCAACCGCCATTAAACACCACAAGAAGAAAACGTGACATGAATTTATTCCATGT
>JAOUQU010000016.1:605161-626967 GCA_028566735.1 Ammoglanis amapaensis | reverse complement strand
TGATCATGATTTATTGTGATCTGCGGCAGCCCGGCATTAAAGGTAAAACTTCACAAATATGTATCCCGGTCTAAATGATATTTTTAGTCGATTAGTTGAAGTAAATGACGACCACTGGTCAACCAGCAAAATCCTTGCTTGTGGACAGCCCTACTGTATACTATATACTATATTATTACTATATACTATACTTATCTTATTTTGGCCAATTAACTTAAAACAATCAGTGTTTTTTCACTGGTTATGTAACACACCTAACCTCATTTAAATGTTCTACTTCATAACAATATGGCAACACACTGACTTGTAAACGTCCAGCGTTTGGGCGTGAACATACACCGGACACGTTCTACAAGTGACGCTCTTTGCTGCGATCCTCTTGCAGTGGGCCGAGGCTCTGGAGGTTTTCACCAGGGCAGCTGATATGCTAGGACTGGTCTCCCGGAAGTCCTTGTGGGGCCAGTTCTGGTCGTCTCACCAGCGCTTCTTCAAATACCTCTGCATTGCTGCCAAAGTGCGTCGCCTGGTGGCCCTAGCGAAGGCAGAGATGGACCAGGGCAAGGTACGTCGATCCGAACGAGCCGTCTACATGATGTGTGTGTTTGGTCATTCCTCACATCTTTCTTGTATGTTTAGTGTATCGTGATTGGACTGCAGTCGACTGGAGAGGCCCGGACACGTGAGGTTCTAGATGAGAACGATGGACATCTTGACCGATTTGTCTCTGCTGCCGAGTGAGTGTTTGTGGGGAAAACTTGTGCAACTTCAGTAACAAAACAGAATCATTTAAAATCTAGCTGTGCTTTTATTTTTAACATTTAATCATGCTATCATGAAACTGTAGGCTACACCAATACAGAGTATTCAGAACTTCTAATTAATAATTTCTTTCCATTTTTATGCCTTTTCATCTCAGTTTGGAGGACCAATGGTCCAACTAGCTCATTAGTCCCCCCTCCCCATCACTAGTAATGCTCCCATGACTAGGAGAGCGAAGGCTGGTTCTTCCTCCAATACATGTGCAGCCAGTCACTGCTTCTTTTGCATCATCACTGGACACACAGATGAATTAATCTTTAGCATCTGATCCACGGCGAGTGTTAGAGGTCAGGCGCCTCACACAAGAGCACTTCAGTCATCGACTCTCTAAATCGAACCAACAATCTTACGATCACATGACCACTCGTCTACCCACAAGGCCACAGCCGGACCTTTAAATCTAATAATTATTTGATACGCACCAGGCAACATATAATCAAACTGTGAGGCATGGTATTATTACTGTGGTTTGTGGTTTTGACTTGATTGTTGGTTCGATTGTTCGTCTTCAGGGGGGTGTTCCAGTCGCTGGTTCAAAAGCACTTTCCAGTCGAGAAACCGAAGCGAGAAAAAACGGCTTGTAACAAAAGAAAGCGTAAGTTCCATCTTTGCTGCTACTATCAAGTGCGTCTGTGCTAGACTGATATAAAGGGTCCATAATTTTTTTTTAAATGCTTTTGTTATGGATCTTGTAGGAAAGGCGAGAGGTCGACCGCTCAAATTCCCGAAGCACTGTGTGGAGGTAAACGAAATCATTAAAATCAGCGACGATTCGGCTTCGGACTCCGAGGACATGGACAGCGACTCGAACTCGTCGCCGGAGTCACTGCAGGACAACGACGATGTCATCTTCGTCAACCACATCAACGGTCATACCGGTATGTCTGACTTGTGTCGAGTAGTTCGTCACTGGTGTGTTTCCGATTTCCGTCGTTCTCAGTCTAGACTGAAAAGATTTAATGTGTCTCGTCATAAATTAGGTGTGTGTGTGTGTTTACTTTTAGCACGACTGGAGGAGCAAAAGCATCGACTCCTGGCTAAAATAGCAGAGCTGGGAAAAGAGCTTCCGCTGAACACACTGGACGAGCTGATCGATCAGTTCGGAGGACCGGAGAAGGTGTCTGAGGTGAGGATCCAAACAAATTCCAATTATTTCAACACAATATTCCTGTAGGGGGAGCCTCATAAAAAAACAAGTGTTTTGCTAATGTGCTTTTAATAACTGGAGATATTTTGTGCATTGTCTTTTTTATTGTGAAGCATTAAAGACGTCTGGCATCAGTAGTTAAATAGTTTGCTTTGCCATTTGAGCCTAAATTATTCAAAAACATTTAAGAGCATCTACTTTAAAGGCTTGTTTTTTTGTCGTGTGTGTAGATGACTGGGCGTAAAGGTCGTGTGGTGCGGAGGGCAGACGGCCGGGTCCAGTACGAGTCCCGGGCAGAACAGGGCCTCACCATCGACCACGTTAACATCAAGGAGAAAGAACGTTTCATGGAGGGCGAGAAGGTGAACAAAGTGTCGCACACACACACACTAATTCTGCAGATTGACTTCTTTCCTCGATACACATTCCGTCTCCCTCTCTGTCTCTCTTTGAAGCTGGTGGCCATCATTTCCGAGGCCGCTAGTTCAGGGATCTCGCTGCAGGCCGATAAACGGGTGCAGAATCAGAGGAGGAGGGTCCACATGACACTGGAGCTACCCTGGAGTGCTGACCGTGCCATCCAGCAGTTTGGTACGTGTGCAAACAATGGCCTAGTGGTTAAAGGACAAGATTAGTAAAGTTGAAGCGTTGACTTAGTGTGTGTGTGTGTGTTTCTTCTTCAACAGGTCGGACGCACCGTTCCAACCAGGTAACTGCCCCAGAGTATATTTTCCTCATCTCCGAGTTAGCAGGAGAAAGGCGTTTCGCCTCCATCGTAGCCAAGCGTCTGGAGAGCCTGGTAATAACACATGACTGCCGTGCTGCAGGATATGACATCATGCACGAATACAACAAAACATTAATCGTCGTTAATCGATTGGACTTTTCAGGGAGCTCTGACCCACGGGGATCGACGAGCCACCGAGTCCAGAGATCTGAGCAAATACAACTTCGAAAACAAGGTGCGTACACACAGGATGTAAACGTTTTCAACCGCCCTCATGTACACGTAATAATATTCATTTCTAAACGTTCTTTTCGATGTAGGTATGTAGCTGCCAACAGTATGGTCATGATCCTGTAACGTGTAATCAACTCTCTCTCTCTCTCTCTCGTTTCCTTTAGTATGGCACCAAAGCTCTGGATAAAATCACCAAAGCTATTCTGGGCCGTATCGAAAACAAAGTTCCACCACCAAAAGGCTACCCAGGCAGCGAAGCGCGCTTCTTTGCAGGTTAGGACCCTGTTACAACCCGCCGAGCATCCATCTCGACCCCAGTCTTCATAAACTCTCGTTCTTCATAAAGTGTGTTTACCTTCGATGAGAGGAAATGTTTGTGTTTCAGATATGAAGAGAGGAATGATTGATGTGGGCATCTTCTGTAAGGAACCACGCTTCAGCTTAAACACCGAGAAAGGTGAGCGCTTCACCGCGATTTGGGATGCACATCTTGACTTGAATCTCAGCCGAGTGTCTTCAGGACTGGGATTAAGAAGCGTTGTTCTAAATCTAAATGCTTTATTTTCAATTCTGCTTAACGAATTGTTAAAGATTAAACTTGAATGATTTACATAAAAACGTTACAAATTAGCAGTGGCTGTCATGTATAAAACTAATCGCTGTATAGTTCATGGACACACTGATTAATAGCGTTGTGTTTTTTGTCCGTTTAGAATCTTAAACGTTCCTCAAATGGACGTTCCTTTGGGACATTAAAGGATGTTAACGATTAATAACGGCTTCAGTCAGTGTCGGATTAAAGCAGAATGAATGTTCACTTTGGAATCAAGTCTACACACGAGTTGGATTAAATCAGCCTAATGTTGTTGTCAATAAATCTCTGATTGATCTCCTTCCCATCCACCCCCACCCCCAAAAAGAAACGACCCTGTCAGGATCAGATAAATCACGCCGTGTTTTCTTTACTCTTCTATCCCAGACTGCACCATCACTAAGTTCTTGAATCGGATTTTGGGCCTAGAGGTGCACCAGCAGAACTTCCTGTTCCAGTACTTCACTGATAACTTCGACTACCTGATTGAAAAGGACAAGAAGGAAGGAAAATACGACATGGGCATTCTGGGTAAGCAACAACAAAAGGGCAGGGATTGTTTGGAGATGTGACTGTCACTTAAGGCATAAGGGAGATCGTGAAGCTACGATTTGAGTTGTGGGTTTATTGTGTTAGATGTTGGACGTGAAATTGCATCATAATTATAATTCAGCTTAAACCATCGAAAATGTGGATGGTTGGAGGGGTTTTCCATATTTTTAAGACAATCAATCGTCTTTGCAAGGCGGATGATCGTTTTTACGGTTCTCCCGTTATTAGATTTGGCTCCGGGTAATGATGAGATCCACGAGGAGAAGCAGGAAGTCTTCCTAACTCCTGGAAATCCCCAGGAAGGCCAGGTCATCCTCTATAAGGTAAGAAAGTTCCGCAGTACACTAGTAATCCGACGCTGAAGCCTCTTGATTGATTGTGGTAATAATTTTGAGATGCTAGCAGTTGTAAGTTCGATTTCCAAACCACCCACATCCCACAAGCAGAATTGTGCAACATGTGCGCGCGCAATCTTACCGAAACTGCTACCATCTTGCCGTTTTCAGATCAGCGTGGATCGAGGGATGCCGTGGAGCGAGGCGTGTCTCAAAGCAGAGAAACTGACCGAGGATCACGAAGGCTTCTACCTCTCCCACAAGGTAATCTTACATAAAACGGTTCACGTGTGCCGCGTGTTGATTTCTGTTTATTTCTGTTGTTGTTTTGAGTGACATTTAAATTCTCGTGCTTTCTTATGAACGTGTGACTCTAGTTGCGAGGCAGTCAGCCGTGTGTATTGCTGGCAGAACAAGGCCGGGGTCGGAATCTCGTCGTTTACAAGCCCAACATCGGGAGACAGGCTCACTTCGAGAACCTGGACAACTTACTGCTACGTTACCGCAAGGTCAGAAGTGAACCAGAGAAGTGATACAATCTCTATCAAACTGGAACAGTTTGACCTGTTAATTTTTCTGTTTGTGTTCCTGTAGACGTGTGTGTGTGTGTGTGTGTGGGGGGGGGGCGCTAAGATTTTAATCAAAACAAACCAAGATACAAGTATGGAAATGCTCCAGTAAACGCTTTCCTGCCTTGTACCTAACCTACGTGGGCATGGTGTTAAATAAATGAACAAACTACTGCCATCTAGTGTTCGTTCACTAGTGTGTGTAAATGTGTTTTAGTGCACGCATAAAAATATTAAATAAAAAGGACAAATCCCCATGTGTAAAACTCGATTGTGTTTGATACCAGCAGGGGGTGGCACTGTGGCTTAGTGGTTAGCAAGAAGTGCCGAGTACGATTCCCAGATAGACCCGGGCTTTTCTGTGTGGCATTTGTATGTTCTCCCCGTGTCTTAAATTGATTCAAATCACGTATTTTGCTTAAAAACATCCTTTTAAATTGTCTTACTTATTGAGTCTTTTGTCTCATTCGTTAGGTGACGCCAGACGAAGCAAAAGACACCTGGGAGAATCAGTTCGTCTTCTCATTCAAAAAGTGCAGCCACGCCAACTGGTGAGTGTCGAACGTTTCAAACACTCATGCCAACTGCAAAACGAAACAAGCTGGCGGAGGGCAAGTTAAATAAATGTTTCAAAGAAATTGTGGACATTTAAGTAGCATCATGAGGACCAGACGTTTTAACCTTTGTGTGTGTGTGTGTGTGTGTGTGTGTGTGTGTGTGTAGGAAAGGGAAGTGTAAGCAGATCGAACAGGGCCACGAGTGCTGGTTGGGGATGCGTCTGCGGCAGTATCACATGCTCTGCGGCGCTCTACTGAGAGTCTGGAAGAGAGTCGCCGATGTCGTGTCTGATATCACCAACTCCAGCATCCTGCAGATTGTGCGTCTGAAAACCAAACAGAACAGCAAGCAAGTCGGTGAGCAAGCAAGTCAAACGCAGATCCAGTCGGACACCTGGGACGTAATTTAGCCGCGGCACGACGGCTTAAACGCAGATTTATATTCTCATACTCCTGTGACACTGTAACTCTGAAGTGATTAGCACTTTCAGAACAGAATGATCGTTACTAAAGTGCAGAGAGTCAACAGGCCTCGACTGAGGCGCCCTTAAAACCCCTAACTGCACCCCAACACACCGGGCATGTGTGCTCACTGCTTCCCTCTAGTGTGTGTTCACTGGTGTGTGTAAATTTGTGTTTCGCTGCACAGATTCGAATAATCGAGGCAAATTTATCTAAATTCTAAACTGTACTTGGGGGGGGGGGGGGGGAATATGAGCGGTTTATGCTGTTGTCTGATTGGCTGTTAATCGTCTATCTCTTTCAGGTATCAAGATCCCCGAGAACTGTGTGGAGCGCGTACGGAGCGAGCTAACTCAGATGAACGCGGAGGTGAAGCGAGTCCGCCAGGAGAAAGAGAAGCTAGCACACGAACAGCGTCTCCAGGACGAACGCGTGCGCATGCTGATCAGACTGGAGCATGATAAAGTCCTGTACAGCCACAAAGTCTTCAACCACTCGACCCTGCAACTCACCAGCCCCCCGCCGTACCCCCAACCCCACACACATCAACCCCTTCAAGCGTCCAAGAGACAGGCCGTGGACGAAGTCCTGGACCTCACGCTCAGCCCCTGTTCTTCACCCGAGCCTCAGAAGAAGCACACGAACGGTTCGCTGAGTCTGAACAGCTTCGGCGTGTGCAAAGAAGAACTGAAGATCCCCGAGACGTTTCACCTGGAGGAGCTGATCTCTCAGGAGCAGCAGCGAGACAGGCGGGTGCCATCACAGCACAACGTCCACCACAACAGCTTACACACGCCGCAGACCATCCACACGTTAAAGCAACAGCACACGGCGTTAAGCGTGCTCCAGCAAAACGTAGCCAACACCAACGCTGCCCTCGCGCTCACGTCACAGAACTCCGCTCAGTATAATTCACACCCCGGACTGCAAGGCACCGACCAGAAGCCGGACATCAACACACTCACCAGTCATAGAATGCTCATACACCAGCTTCAGCAACGAATCAATTCAGTCTCACGTGCCCCCCATGCAATGTGTGCCGCCCCCGGGCAAAAGAACGCCTCCCAAAATTCACTCCTGCACATACACAACCCTGGAATCGTCCCTCCATCGAACCACGTCCCGCTCAGCAATCGAGGCCTCCTCCCGTCTCATCTGGACTCCAAAGACTCTCCCGACCTCCAGAACGACTTTCGTTTCGACCTGGATTCCATTGAACTGCCGCCGTCTTCGTACCATTTCTCTCGCCAAGCCTCGTCCTCTTCGTCACAATCCTTCTCTTCCCCGTCTCTCTTCTCCTCCGAGCTCACGTCGTCCTCACTGCCGGACTCCATCGGCAACGCCTTCCCGGCCTTATCCGAGCGACCGCCTCTCGCACTGGCCAACGGTCACTGCAGCATGGACGCCCTGGATTCTCACAACGGCATGACCCGCGGAGCTCCCGTCGACCGCAGCCACACGGTCATTCAGTACAAACCTCTGGACTGGGACAATACCTAGTGCTCACTGTGCCTACAGCTTCTGGAAAGGAGGAGTTATACTTGCTCTGTGAGTACACATCTGTCCGTGCGTCCAGCTGCTACACACGCAAAAGAAAGTTCGTCCTGGAATGATTTAAAGGCCACCCAGGGAGGGTTTCAAATTGCAACCGCTCATGACATGGACACGCCGGCTCCCTGTTTAATACGTAGCTTGCAGTTGGGTACGAAACAATTACATCACGCTAGGAGTGTTTGAAAACGTACGGAGCTGCCTAGCTTAGGCGCCTTACCGTCGACTTAGCTAGCTGCCTAATTAGATTTAGTTTTGTCGTCATTGTCTTATAAAGGCTGATTTATACTTCCAATCGAACCTCCTGCGCACACCCTTTAGTGGTCTAACATGCACTGTCCTAATTTTCTAACATATCAAAATTATGCCGACCACAAGGGGGAGCACGATAGGCGTCGCTATCAAAGTAATGGTGTGTGCACCGTTGTAAATAAAGTATTCGCTCCCAGCTCATGGCGCTGCCTCGATGTTTGTTTGTTGATCAGGCTCAGAGGGTAAACACAAACGTGACAAAACTCTCCGAAACTTAATGCCCTTAAGCGTCGAGGCAGTGAATTACTTGCCACTACTACACTATTGTAGTGGTGACGAGGGCCAGTGGTAGCCTGTGGTTAAATACTTAACTAGTTGAACCCCTGAGCGAGCCCCTTAATTCTCAGTTGCTTTAAGGGACAGTGTAGCCTAGTGGGTAGAGAGTTGGGCTGGGAACCCAAAGGTTGGGGGTTCAAATCCAGGCTTTGCAACACTCTGCTACACTGCTGGGTCCTTGAGCAAGATCCTTAACCCTGTCTGCTCCAGGGGGCGCCGTACTGCGGCTAACCCGCGCTCTGACCCCAAACTTCCAGACAAGTTGGGATATGCGAAGAGAAACATTTCATTGTACTGCACATCTGTATATGTGTAATGACAAATTGAATTTGAATTTAAAAGAAATCATGTTCGATCTTAAGTGAATCCACTCGTACTCCTTAATAGTTTAAAATTAATAATCATTTATTATCATGTGTAAACAACAACAATATGTTTTGTTTTTCCATTATTGGACAAAAAGCCTCGTTCACACTGCACAGATTAGTTTTTTACGCAGTAGGCAGGATATTATGGGATGTTGTAAAATGCTGACTGTGTAGACAGCTCCTTACGTTTTCGAACACGACCTAAACGTTCTTTAAACGTGATCATGTAAACATTCCACGGCTGCCCGTCTAAATTCTTTTCTGCGTTTAAGTGTTTTTAGGTACCTACAAGCTGCCTGCTATTGAAAACAAGTCATCTTTCTCAGTCATTTTCATAGCCAGTTATTCGGTCATGGTCGTATTTTTTGGGGTGTATCTATTCCATTCAAGGCACACAGAAACACCCTAGACGAGGGCCGACAGACACAAAGCATTTCTACGTCTAATACATATAGCATTAACATAGCGCTCGGAAATCACTCTAAATCAGGCAAACTTTTCATTGACAGATGAAGGTCGTATAAAACAACAGCTCACATCGACCCCCCCCGCACAAGCAAACGCACACTGGACGCGTGCAGCAGTCGACCACGTTCACTTAGAAAGTAGAATTCTCACCAGGGACTCCATGCTGTTTCATTTCCTTTCCCTGTGGTGCCCTTGCGCACATTTTGGGGTTTTGGTTTTGGTCCTGTAACCGTGGGCCAGTTGTGACGTCATTTCGGTGTGTCCGGGGGACATTCTCAACGCGAGCGCACTACTCCAGGGTGCTTTTATTCACCATTTTACTCACCTCCAACCCGTCTTTCCAGGTAATGGTACACTAGTTAAGCGCCGAGTTTAAACCCGGTTTACTCATTCTCAGAACTGACGTAAGCATTAAGGGAGGAATTAGTTCTGGCGTTTACCTACGGGTTTAAATCTAGTCGGTTCAGAAGGACATCGTTTCTTTAACTTTATACGTCCATTTGTGGCATTTCTGACCGCGCATTATGACTTTTTTTTTTGATACTGACCGAGTGGAAAAGCGAGGTACAAACATCTATTTGCATATTCGGAACAAATCCTCTGGTGTACCTTTAACAGATTTTGAGCAAGTGTCGAACTTTATGGGGGGTTTTCTTTGGTCGTCATGCCTACTTTTACGTGTAAATGAATCCGACCTGGAAAAATGCCTTTAGTTCAGTCAGTGCCTTTGTAATATTACGATGATTTGTGTGTGTGTGCGTGCGTGCGTGTGTATGAATGGACATTTGTGCATATATACATATTCTCTTTATATAAATATATATTCTATTGTTAGAAATAGCGTGAATCTTATTTATTATATTACAGATCTTGACATTTAGTTGTTCCACTCAGACGTCTAGCTAACCTGAATTTTAGAACTGCTGTTTTACATCCCAAACCCGAAGACTTTCTTATCCTATAGGCCTGGAGTTTTTAACCCGGGTTCGGTGGACATTGAGCGTGAGGACGTTCTTAAAGAAAAACGAAACGAACCTAAAAACCACAGCCATAGGCAAATGAAGAACTATTTGCTTTACTGCATGTTTTAATTCTCTCTCTCTCAGGTATTTTGTGAACGTATCACTGTCCAAACCGATTACTTACCGATTCATTACGATATGACTAAAGCTGGACCTTTTCGAAACTGTGGAGGCTGGACGCACGTTCACAAAGCGCCCGGTCGGAAATTGGCGCCCGATATCCGATTCCATTTTTAAAAGACTTCTAGCTGAACTACTGGACCTCATGCTAACCTCAGCAACCCTTAGCAATAAAACTAAAACTGCCCGTCGAACAAGTTGCGAGCCCGCAGATTAGTTCGAGTAACTCTTAATTCCTTAAATCAATTTCCTCAAACGTTGATGCAGATTATATTTTAGGAATGAGGTTCTTTAAAAGGTCAACATATTCTTGTACAGGTGGAATGAGAGCAATGTTATTGTCTTCGATGTTGCTGTTATTGATGTTTGTATTGTTATAGCTATAATTCTTGTTATTTATATTCATGGGATATCTTTAGTAGTTGATAGGAATTTGTTATAATCCTGTTTTGATCGTTTATACTTTTCAGTGTCTTGTCTGGATTTTTCTTTCCTTCTTTCTCTCTCTCTCTCTCTCTCGTCCCGATCTAAAGCGACACCGATGTAGCCGAAGCAGATTCGAACCCATTGCACCGTCTTGCACTGCTCTTCAACATCCATGTCTTATTCATGTCACAGACATACACGGTCCATCCTTCACCCACCGAGTGTGGTTATACGCACAGATTCCTGCAAGTAATTACTTTTATCTTCTCGTCTTGACCTGAAAAGTGGTCTACCGTTCGGTTCGGTTCGAGTCCGGTCGAACGTGTGAGGTAATCGTTAGCTGTACTTGTACCACGGCTTTCTAATTGGGTTTTGGACACAAGGCTGGGATTAGATCGATCACATAATTAGGAACGGCTTCCATACGATGGTACTTGTGGAGCAGATTCATGCTTTATTAAGGCTTCACAGATAGAGTTCAGAATAACAAGACTTTACCGTTTATCTCCGGTCAGATTTAATGTGGACTATGTAGTGTTCAGATTAAATTTGGACCGAGTAATGGACTAATAGTTTTTTCAACGGATCGCAACGGCTGTAGCGGTAAAAAAAAGAAAGATTACGTCTGTATCGGACACATCATTGACAATGTCGCCACGTTACACTACAATACAAAGCCTCGATCAGACTTGAGTCTGTAGGGTTTGTTATGTCTGTGTAAACACACTCGAGTGCTGCATTTCACCTTCTGTTGGGTTTTCACTCTCGATTCCAGTCACACCAAAGTCCTTCACCCAACTCTGCATGATCTCGTGTAATCTCAGGAAACGTTCGTGTAATGTTAAAGCAATGCACGCCGGTTTATAGACTGTTGCATTTCTGACTACTGTTTTTCTAAACCTCTTAAAAACGAAAAGAAGACAAATCTGATCGGACTAAAGTCGTATTCGTTGCATTACAATATTGTATTGTAATCTTTTCCTTATTTATGATCTTACCCAAAGTTGTCATTTATTAATTGGACAGTTTTTCTCTTAGACGACCGTTCTGTGTGTTATTGTAATTGACATTTTCTAAATGACAAAAAGAAAAGGTTTGAAATAAATATATAAATGTGTCTCCGGGAATAATGTTCACCACTGTGTAAGAGACGCTTCTCTTTCATCGCTCAGAAGTTTCTATAGTCGTTCTTCACCTAAACTTTTATACCTAGAATACCTAAAATACAAAGAGAATCTCACTATGGTGTCACACTCTGGTATGAAATACAGAACATTTATTAAAAGTGCTACTGATTGTACGTATTATCGTTATTTCCAGTTCATGTTATTTCAAGCACTTTTTACTTTGGGCTTCGTATTTTATCTGAATATTTATGATTTTAGACTTGTAAATATTGTAAACAACCGTGCCTTTTGATTCATTCTGAACATTTTTTCTACAACATAACAGAAGGAATATATTGTACTGCAACATTAATTTTGTTAACAAACAAAATAAAAACAAGTTTGGTAAAAAAAAAAGAAAAAAAAGATCCTGAATGTTTATCTCTGAATACAATAGAATGTGTACTGATGTGTTTTTTTCTGCAGGGTTTGCAGCGTTCGCTTGTGCTAATGACTAATTGGAACATGTCTGTGGTTATCAGAGTCTGTCGTTTAGTGGCCGTAAAGTTCGTTCACAAAACCTATTTTAAAAATCTTTAGCGATTGCTCGTGAAACATCGAAAATTGTGCCATGCAGTTCAGTCTTCTGTTCTGTTGTTGTTTACAGCACTTGTGGGGCTTTACATTGCCTGCAACCATTGTGCGAATCTTTAATCTCTTACACGATCATGACTGGGTATGAAAGGAGGTTCAATGAACAAAAAACAGCAAACTGCCTGCCTTGCATGGGGTTGTGAAGGGGGTAACCGGAGTACCCGGAGAAAACACTGGGAAAACATACAAACTACACACTTTCCTGGGAAACAAACTTGGGCCGATTACACATCACATTTATAGCCTGAAGTGTGGGAAATGAAAAAGCTAAATGCAGAAGTGTAGAGTTTCTTGCACAGAAGGCTGCAGCAGATGATTGCTCTGATAAAGAAGCTGGAGGAAACCGTTAGGTGTTGTAGCAGGAATCACATGTGTATAAGTGTACATAGTGTTGTGTTGTATTGCTTCATAAAAAATAATCCCCTTAACCACTGTACTGAGCCATACCGGTGACATCTACTGTACTCATGTACCTGAACTAGTGAAGACATGTTGGTTCATACCGAGTACGTGCTTCTGCAAGACTGTGAATCACTGAGTCATATGGACAGTTCAGGATGAGAATCGGCTCCTGAATCGTTTAAACGCTTTCGCTCGACGGTTTCATTTAAAAGTCAATTCTAACAGTTTATTTCATTTTTTATATACTTTCTATATATTTTATAATGTTACCTATATATTTTATAACAATTTTGGGCTACTAACCTAATCGTGTTGGTTTATAAAAAAAATTATTTTGCGGTATAGCAATTTTCTGGTTACAAAATGTCATAACGGGAATAATTAATTAAAAATAAAAGTTATCCAGATGCACAAAATAAAAGCAAAGAAGCGTGTTTAAATCTGAAGACTCCTCAAAGGTGTGTGCCGACGCTTGTCTTCTCTCAAACGATTCTTCAAAGCGAGAACCGACTCATTCAAACGACTCTTAAGAGGTTGACAGCGGATCTGAAGGGGTTCCTGAGGTCACTCACGGATAAACGAGTCGCGACTCGCTCGCCCGGAGACGTGGAGCATTGTGCGATGTGTGTGTTGAAATAACTCGATCTTAATAATATTTTAATATTAAAAATAATAGATATTTAGATATAAAAGCTTAGAAATGTTTTCTCGGAAAAGAAAGGAGCTTTCTAAAGCGCCGTCGGCTTCAAAGAAAAGTCAGTCAGGAAATCCTGCGTCTCACGGCACTTCGGTGAGTTCAGCTTTCCTCTCTTCATTCTTCCAATTATTACCACAATTATTAAACATAAATTGTATTAATTACTTCGCAATTATCTGCTTTTACACTCGCTGCCTGTTTAAATGGTTTATTTTACGGAACCAGATGAACTAACGGCGGTTAAATATAAACCTGCTGGCGCGAGCGTTAGCATCACGTCACGGTTCCATTTTTATAAAGTTATATAAAGATATCTTATTAGAAACTTTTTTATATCATTTTTATAGTCATTTCTAAAACTGGGAAGATTTTCTCTGGGGTAATGACAGGAACGAATCAGAAACGTCGACTTTTTTTTATTTATTTTTTTACATAACATATTGTTTGTTTGTTTGTTTGTTTGTTGTTTATCAGATTTGTAATGTGATGTGTTTACATCATGGTTCCAATGCGTGCCAGGAACGGTAGTTACTATTCAGAGCAAGCTGAAATGTTTGTGTCTCCGATCGTCTTGACTTGTTTTTGGACTGTTGGAGGAAACTGGAGCACGCTTGTAGTTAAAGCATTCGTGCTCTGTATTTCACGTTGCCTAAATGTTTACGATGTTTCGTTCATGATCAGGCAGGGTAGACTCCGGCCTTTCGGGGCCGAGTTTGCATGTTCTCCCCGTGTCTGCATGGGTTAACTCTGGGAGCGCCGGGTTTCCTCCGACAGTCCGAAAACATGCAAAGTTATCCATTCGATTCGACTTGTGTGATGTAGCATCGTTTCCTGTCATGAAAGTTACCTAAAGTGTAAAAGTGTTACCAGAACCATAAACACAAACACAACGAAACCCCCATGAAGTCGACGCCCTCTAGTGTCGTATCGGTGAATTACTTTGACCTCAATTCAGAACTATTAGTGAGAAAACGACGGCTTTGAGGTGACTGCGGTGTCTTGAACTATAAATCAGCCTTTATTTTTACGTCTAGCCAATCATCATACAGCATTTATTTAGAGATTTAAGTAAAAGACAATGTGCAAAGTATGAAGATACGTTTAACAAAACATACTTACTGCTCTGCTGCTTTATAATCCCATTAAGATTAGGGATGTAACAAATACACGCTACACACCTTATCGATTCAGGTAGCATTTCTCCAGCGAATCGATTCCTGTATCGATTTGTGGTGCATCGTTACATCTTTAATTCTGAGAATATCTCACATCTCACGTTTATTAACTCATGCAACCATCCATCATGATAAAAACCATCACTTCATCTCCTCCCATCCTTTTCTTTCCTCTCTCCTCTCCTCCGGTGTAAAAACGCAGCTCTCCGTTCTTCAGGAGCAGCCTCACAGAGACACGACCGATGGCTCGTCCTCGCTGGCGGTCCCGGATCTATCAGTGCTTTCTTCATGCCCGGGAACGCCTTCCAGCGGGCACGCCAAACTCGTGGGCTGCGCGTCACCTGTCGCCAACTTGAAGCGCTCCACGGGTCTCAGCCGCTGCCCCAGCGCCGCAGGGTTCCCCTTTCAGACGGCCGGAACCTGGGGCTTCATCCGGAATCAGGTCAGGAGCAGCGACGCCGCTGAGAGCACGGCCATCGATGTAGAGGACATCCCGCCGTTACTGAGGGACGTGGCACGTTTTGCCGAGGCGGTAGAGAAGCTCAAGGACGTGGTCCTGTGTGAAGGTAGGATCTTAAATTTGAGATTGGGCCTTAACGTGTAATAGATGTTTAGCGTCCGGGCCCTCAAGGGTCGCTTTTTTTTGTACCACATCAAAGGCGGATCTACTTTTATCAAGTTTTTAATTGACTATAACACAAGCTACAATACATTAACTGACCACAGTTTAACATGGGAAAGTGGACCAGATAGGGGGCGCTGTGGAGCTTTTGTCAGCAAGGATGGATCTACATTGTGCCAGTTGTTGTTTGCATATTTGCATCTTTTAATATAAAATTATAGCTTTTAGTTAGATTGAGATGAAAATCTGGCCTTTTATAATCTTTTCTAAATGAATGACTTTCTAATGCTTATTTCTTGACACCTTCAGCGGCGTGAGGGTAGAAAGGGAAGGAAAAAGGTCGGCGGGTTCAAAGTTTTGCGACCACCTTAAAGACGTCTGGTGGCATATCTGCACTACTTCACTGCCACTTGCCAACAAGCACGCTACACTAGTCTCGGATCTGTACTTCTCTCTTTTATTTAAAGACTCTTAAAATGGGTGAAAAAACTAGTCTTAGTTAAACAGCTTTTATTTGAGTGTTTGATTGCTCTCGAAATAAAATAGCTTTCACAGCTGAATGGAAAATAGTTTTCAACCGCATTATAAAGCGAAAACGTTCCAGCACGGCGTGACCACGTTCACATCTGGCACCACGTGAAGCAAATGCAAGTAACTTCTCTGCAGTGAGATCGCTACAGATATGATAACCTGAGATAATCTGCCAACTTGTTTCCTGAAAATGTATCGTACTAGCTTTCAGGCTTTTACTTTATTCTAAGCAGGGAAAAGTGTAATAACTTAATAATGCTTATTAAAGCGTTCATGTGGAGGTGTGAGACCAACACGTCGACTGTGGTAGAGGAAAATGTTACAATGCCATCTTGATAATGAAAAAAATACATGTATATTTTCTGCGTTACATTACAGTATACCGTCTGAGCAATTGAGGCTTAAGGGCCTTGCTCGGGGGTCTCAGAGTAGCAGTCTAGCATTGGTAAGGTACCCTCTGAGTTTAACCTTATCCCTAGTTAACCTCTCTAGATATTTTAGACCATGGAGGGAAACCGGAGCTACCAGATAAAACCCACACAGACCCAGGGAGAACATGCTTCCTTTACCTCCTTCTACCGAAGGCCAAGCTACAATCGGTCTGCCACTCCAACAGCCTGCATGTCTGACGCACTTCCTTCAGGTTCTTCTATTTTCATCAACACCACTTCCTGTTTACATTCTGCTCGCCGGGCGGGGTCTCGACACACAGGCACAGCGTCATCATCTGGGACTTCCACGACATTTTAACGAACTAACTTTTTAATTTCTCTAGAAAGTAATAACGCTTTGAGTTGAGCACACGGTTTGAAACTCATCAGTCTGAACTGTTTGGCTTCTTTGAATATTGTTTCACAGTTTCTGAAGCTTGTTTCCAATCTTAAATCTTTCCATCACATTATTTAGGGTTTGTAGTTCGTTGATGTCTTGTTATGATTCGAACGTAGGTTCGTCCCCCAGAATGCACCGATACTGGGCTGACAGTGAGTGGGGAGGTCCAGCCAGACGCCCCGAATGATAAGCTCTAATCATGCTGACCGTCTGTAGGCCAGCGTTTATCTTTATTTGCTCGCACCAGCCTTTCGGCGTGGAACAAAACCACAAGCAGTAGCATCTCAGACAGGCCAGACCGTGTGTACTAGTGTTTTGTGTGTGTGTGTGTGTGTGTGTGTGTGTGTGTTCTCCACTCCCTTCACCTGTCCCTCTGTGTCTGTAGAAAAGGAGTCGCGGCGGGCCGTGGCTCATGAGAACCTGGGCGAGGTGTTGCGCATCCTGCGGCAGGTGATCAGCACTTATCCTCTGCTCAACACCGTGGAAACCCTGACCGCAGCTGGCAGGCTTATCTCAAAGGTCAAAGGTTAGTATCTAGGATTGTAAGATTGGGGCCAAAACTAGTACTGGAGTCGCATTCGGCATCATTTAGAGTGTGGTTTTCCACTCTTCCTCCTCTTTACTTCTTCCTCCTCCAGACTAAATTCGGAAGGACCTAATAATGATGAACACATTTGCCATAAAGAGTTTTCCCTCATATGTGCAATGAGGACGCAGCTATGTGCCAAGGATGCCTGATGGAAAATAAAATAAAGTTCAATACAACAACAAAATATACCATAATAACAGAAAATAACTTTTTTCCCTAAATAAACTCTTTTCGATTTTTGACACCTCCAGTACTTTAATAAAAACTATTTAATTGACAAATTGATACCATCAATCAAACTACGATCAAACTACGATGGTAAAAGTCGTTTATAATCACCCGTGAAATTTGTTCGATGGGTCGCCGCTCCTGCGAGACGTTAAAGGTGGAACGAAAAGAACAAATGTTACACCGATTGACTTCACTCTGACTGCACTATCACATATTTTAGTTCTTGTTCCAGTGCTTTTGTCATTGGAGATCCGATTAGTAACAAGCAGAAGTGAAGTGTCTCGGCATTGTTTTCTGTGTGTGTTCGGTGTTTAGGCTTCAGTTATGAGAGCAGCAATGATGTCCAGAAGAAGGACTTCGAAAAGGCCATCGAGACCATCGCCGTCGCCTTTAGCAGCAAGTAAGTGGCGGAGCGTCTGAGCTATGAAATCATTCGTGTGTGTGTGTGTGTGAGTTGATTTGTTTTTGCATCTGGTTGTAAGACATTGTTTAATATGAGTGTATATATGACATTGTTATACCATATTATTCTATGTTATTATTATAACATGTTGTATGCGACCAAATCTGAGCTTATTTTGGTAGTAAGTTTGTTGGACCTGTAATCGGAAGGTCGCCGGTCCGATTCAGAGAGTCTTAGAGTCCCCTCAAGCAAAGCATCAAATCCCTGAAGTGCACCCCGGACGCCGTGGCTAGGGCTTAGTCACGTGCTCACTACTGCCCCCTAGTGTGGGCTCACAAGTGTGTATAAATGTGTGTTTCACTTGATGGATTGGGTTCAATGCATAGTGGTGAGTGACGTCTCGTATCCCAGGAAAACTGTACATTGGTGCACAAGTCAAGGTTTCGCTGTACGATATACTATTGTTATACAATTTCTTATACTTAATTACTGCTTTATTATTATTAAATTATCTATTAATACTTTATATTGTATTATGATTGTATATATTTGAAATTCTTTGGATGTTTTATGACTTGCTAAGAGGTTCCGAGGTTTTCGGGAACATATCAAGTTAGACGCTCAGCATCAGCATCTTTTTTTCCTGACTTTTCCCAGTGTTTCAGAATTGTTGATGGGTGAGGTGGACAGCAGTACCCTCCTGTCTCTTCCTCCCACTGAGAGGAGCAGGGTAAGTTCCCCTCTCACACATCTGTACAGCTGTATGTGTTCACGACAACATGCAGGAATTATTCCTAAGTGTGTCAAAGCACCGTGATGAAACGAGCGAATCTCAACATGTTCAAGGGGCTTCAACGTTTCATCAGGAATCGGACTTTGCACGTTATGGTGTAGACGAAATGAATTAAATGCACACAAGAGGCCACTTGTGTCGACCATTTCTCTACATTCTCACTACAAACTTCCATCCTCGTACCCTGAAGGATGCTGGCAAGGCAAATTGAAGATACAAATTAATCTAACGCAATTATTGACCAAACGGAAAGTGTTCTGTGGACTTGATATGTCTGATCGTTCAATGATTTTCTAACCGCCTGCTTGTAGAAGAGAGAGTGACAGAGAGAGTTAGAGAGAGACTGTGTGTGAGAGAGAGAGAGAGAGAGAACAGAACGCAGTACGGATGTACTCGTTAGATCTGGTAGTTGCTTCCTGATCTACGTTTGTGTCAGTTTCCTCTTTGCACTAACACTTCACGGTGACTCAAAACACAGATACACACACAAACACACACATTTATTAAAGTGCCTTCTTTAAATTAAGCTGAATTCTTAAGCAGTTTTAATAACTATACATTTCATGTCGCCCAGTTTGGCGACAGAAGTCAAAAGGTCGTGGCGGTCACTCGTCCACACACCACAAACGTTGTTGCGTTTCCTTTGTAACTGGTAACTTTTCGCTTTGCACCCGTGACACCCTCTCGAGCGCAGATAATGACGGGTAAAGCAGAGAAGTCTCAGCTTCCTCTTTTTCCTACACTTCTGGTAAATGCTGCAGTTAAAGTTAGCATGTAGGGTTTTTTTTGTGTGTATGTTTGTTTTTTGTTTTTGCTTAAATCCAATTCCTTTAAAAAGCCAGAATGTAAACGATCAGCTGTAGAAACGCACAGCTGTGGAAGCTGTGGAGTTGATTCAGCAGATTTTTATAACAAAAAAAAGCTTTATTTATGAACAAAGTAAAGTTGTAAACAAAGTAAACTTAAGTTGTGATGTAACTTGAAGGTATTTGTGTGCAGGTGCTTTGTGACATTTATATTTCCAGCATTTAGCCAAACCGGTACAGTAACAATCTGAGCAATTGAGGGTTAACGGCCTCACTCAAGGGCCCAACCACAGCAACCTAGCATTTGGTGTGGTTTGAAACCAGCATCCTTCAGGTTACTAGACCTGTGTGATAACCAGTAGGCCACGGCTGGCTGACAGAAACGCAGCAACACACACGAACAAACGCTCGTTGTTGGTTGATATTGAACAACGAATGCTTAGATTGTAAACACAACCCTGTAAACACCAAGACACTGTGAATACTTGTAATGCTTTTCCTCGTGGTTTCCGCCACTATTCCTCACGTTCTGTGTCATGTTTCGTACCCTAGCAGTACAATTCGGCCTATACGAGGTGTTTGTTGTAGCCGTGCATCGAAGTTTCGTGTTGAACTGTGTTTGTTTGTCGTGTGTTCACGAGCAGTCAATGGAGAACCTGTGTGGACTGTCGGTGGGACTGGTCCTGGAGGGAGATGTCCACGAGGAATGTCGTGAGTGTCTGTTTTCTGCTTCAGCGACGTGTGTTTATTATCCACCTTCTGCTGGATCGTCGGGCTGAAAGTGTGCGTGTGTGTGTGTGTGTGTGTGTGTGTGTGTGTGTGTGTGTCAGCGATGAACGCAGAGCAGGTGGACATTCTCTTGCAGCAGAGCGAAGGAGGCGTCGACTCGGCCCTGAGTTACGCCAAGACGATCGCCAAGTACATGAAGGACATCATCAACTATGTGGACAAGCGCATCACACTCGGTAACCCATTACTGTCGATTTTTAAAAATAATAATAATAAATAAATAATATTTGCAGGTAACCGTCGCCGTACGTCGTTATTGGTTCCTGGAGACACGACACGAATGAACTCGTCTCCAGACTAAACCGAAAATAACCATCTGCAGTTCTTTATTCATCTCTGTCCTTTATTTATGTTGCATCTTCAACAACCGTGGGTCGAGTGTATCGTCATATGTGATTCATAAGTGTTTACAGTAGAAGCAGTGTGTACACTGTGTCATGTTCGTAACACGCTGCTCAATGTGTGTGAACGCTAGAGATGGAGTTTGCCAAAGGACTTCAGAAGTTATACCAGTCAAGCAAGCACAGCATCACCCAGGTTAGTTGGCGTGTGTGTGTGTGTGTGTGTGTAAACATTCTGTGAAGCTGCGGGTCAACAACAACAACAAATGCACCTGCTGCCCTCTAGTGCAAGTTCACTAGTGTGTGTCATTGTGCATTCCACTGCACGGATCGGGTTAAATGCGGAGAATAAATTTCACATTGTGTAAAATAACAGAGCTGATGGCATGTTTGATGTTACCCCCCCCCCCTTTTCCGTTAGACCCCCATGCCTCTGTTGTCGATCTACTCTCTGGCTCTGGAGCAGGACCTGGAGCAGAGTACCGGAGTGCAACAAGCCATGAATTCTCTTCTCACACACTCGTTCCTGCAGGTAACATGATCACCGTTCCACACACACACGCCCATGATTATATCAGTGCTGAGGAAACGTGCTCGTACGATTATACACTGACATTAGTGGTGCATGAAATAAAATGTGTCAAATATTATGTTAAGAAAACAATGCCAGTGATTTTTCTGTCTCTCAAATGCCCTCTTAGCCACTGATGCAGCGTAAACAGGAACATGAGAAGAAGCGGCGAGAGATTAAAGAGCAGTGGCAGAGAGCCAAGAGGAAACTGGTACGTAGTTTCACCCTCCCACGGTTCCATCCTAGTGATATCTTTATAAACAGCAGTAATTTAAAGTTTACAAGTACGTTTACATCATTTAACATTTAGCAGAAGCCTTTATTCAATCCTGCTTACAGTATCGTTCCAGTATACAGTCTGAGCTATGAGGGTTATCGGCCTCGCTTAAAGTGACCCGAAATAGGCTCAAGCGCTGGAAAAACTAGATCATGTATGGATGGATTATTATCTATATTATTTTTATAGATATTATGTTATCATTTATTTATATTTGATTTACCTTTGAAATCCGTCGAGCATGTTTTATGGCTGTCGTCTTATGTTGCTAAGATGTTAAGTTTTATCTCATCGACAGTTTGTTTGCATGTATGATGAACGTATGATTATGATGTTTGCATGTATGATTATGATGTTTGCATGTATGATTATGATGTTTGCATGTATGATGAACGTATGATTATGATGTTTGCATGTATGATTATGATGTTTGCATGTATGATTATGATGT
>JAOUQU010000016.1:594722-605061 GCA_028566735.1 Ammoglanis amapaensis | reverse complement strand
TTGCATGTATGATGAACGTATGATTATGATGTTTGCATGTATGATGAACGTATGATTATGATGTTTGCATGTATGATGAACGTATGATTATTAATTCATGCGACCTCCCGTTCCAGGCCGATGCCGAGCACAACCTGCGTAAGGCCAAACTCATGTACCTGAGCCGCTGCGAGGAGTACGAGAAGGCACGAACCGCGGCCAATAAAGTCGAGGAAGAGCACGGTGGAACAGGAAGCGGTTCCACCCACAAAACGTTGGACAGGAAGAGGCGATTAGAGGAGGAAGCTCGCAACAAGGTCAGCTGATTTCGGGCAGGAAACGACACGTGAAGGAGATTTTCATTTGGGTGGAACCTGTGTTTACACTTCGGTCAGCGCTGTGTAGTGGTCTCGGTCATCTTGATACGCTGAACCGATCTGTGGCTGATGATTCGGCGTGGTGACTCCAATGGAAGACAAGTCATTTACATTTACTGGACCAGCAATCGGAAGGTTGCAGGTTCGACCCCGTCGACATAAACATGCTCTGTTTGTAATTTGACTGTGATCGATTGTGTACACGCTTGTGTTTGTTGAGTGTGTGTGAGAGGTTCTCTGGGGCTGAAAAGAAGCACTGGTGACTGTACACTTGTAATCGGTTAGGTTTAGGGTTCGAGACCCATCACCTTCACACCACATTTTCACTGTTGGGCTCCTGAGCAAGGTCCTTATGTCTTAATTATATAGATGTATAGGTTTATGTAATAGTGTGTAATAAATTACATTGACCGTGTGTGTGTGTGTGTGCGTGTGCGTGTGCGTGTGTGTGTGTGTGTGTGTGATTCAGGCAGAAGAGGCCGAGGCCACATACCGGACGTGTGTTGCTGATGCCACCACCCAGCAGCAGGAGCTGGAAGACGTGAAGGTGAACGTACTGAAACTCATCCAGGATGTCATCAGACAGACAGATCAGATTCTGCGTGCAGTAAGACTTCTCCTTCCCTCTCTCTTTCTCTCTATACACACACACACACACACACACACAGCTCAACAGAAGCTTTACTGGCATGACTTTCAGTTTTCAGACTACAAATGACAGTAATTAAAAGAACAAATATAGACAAAACATCTATAGATACAAAAACACGAAGAGAATAATACAAAATACAGTAAAAAGATTTTTTTAATGTTAAGAATCACACAAACATTTTGTAAAGAGATAAAACAGGATGCAAAGATGCAGAATAAATGACTTTATTGGAATAGACCCCGCAGGAGTGAGATTCATGTTTAAATCAGACAGAAGGGATTGTTTAACACACACACACCTTTATTTCTGAATCACACAGTTACTTTATCATTTTACACAAGACTAGACTTGATTAGTTTCTTGCCAAAGATTCAGAACATGAATCACTCGAAGTTTAAAAGTGTTATAAATGTGGTGTAATTGCACCCACTGCTTATTTTCCCTTTACTTTGTTCATAGGACTTGTCACACGGTCACCTCACGAATCCTGTCGAATGAATAAATGAAATGTAAACCAAAAGTGTTCAACACGATGCAATCCTAATAAACAAACGACTCTCTTCCCCAGTGCACCATATCTTACTACCAGATCCTGCACATGCAGACGGCGGCGCTGCCCGTCCACTACCAGACCCTGTGCGAGAGCTGTAAGCTGTACGACCCGGGACAACAATACGCCGCGCACGTCCGAAACCTGAATCTCAGCGCCGAAGCCGTCAAAGTTTACCAGTTCAAGCCGTACTCCACCTCGGGGGCACAGTGAGTTACGCCAACACTGACGGGAAGAGACACTTCAATCAGTCTCTGATTACAGGCTGCTTTCTTAACTCGTTTCGTAAGGTGTGGCTGGATGAGATGAGAAACGTCACGTCGCCTCGTCGTCATTACACCCAGTGGCGAATCACTGCTTAATCATTTCTTAATGTGAACGTGGTGAAATCTTTTACTTTAATTTGTACGTGTTGGTCAATTTTAGGCTTTTGTTTTGAAATAGTAAATCGAGGTAATTAAAACTATGGCAGGGAAAGAAACCTCAACAGAAAGGCGATCAGGTGACACAGTGGCAAATTAAACTAGCCAACTAAGGGCTTCTATCCTTTGTCAGTCCAGGATTTGAATCCCCAGTAAGCACTATCCTGCCCCCCCTACTCATTCAATGTTTGTCCTAATGTTCCTTAAGGTTTGTTTGTTCGTTTGTTCTACACTGTACACG
Organism: Ammoglanis amapaensis; assembly: GCA_028566735.1. Taxonomy (NCBI): domain Eukaryota; kingdom Metazoa; phylum Chordata; class Actinopteri; order Siluriformes; family Trichomycteridae; genus Ammoglanis; species Ammoglanis amapaensis. Next base: position 602,840 of record JAOUQU010000016.1, on the reverse strand, counting down.
CCACTAGGTTGTGTATGGGCTATTTTACAATCAGAATGAGCCAGATGGACTGGCGGCTGAGATAGTTTCAGATGAGTTAAGGCCTCGACGTTGTCGCTTCCCTTTTATAATTCTGCAATCAAGGTTTTATATACCGAAGTAATTCACCAACACAACACTAGAGGGTGTCAAGTGATTGTTTTTGTTACAGACATGCGAACAATGTCGTCGACATTAGCCCATCGAAATATTGAACAATCAATGATTTTAAATGTGGGATGGTAGACGAAACACCGTAAACATCAAGGCACCGACATACGCAAAGACAGATAACTTTAACGACAAGCATGCGCTCTGTTGTTTTAATGTGGTCGTTTCGAGAGCTTTCTGTAGATGCGCATTGGACAACGTTGTCGATTTGAGTTAGAATTGCTGGGCACCTTGTTAAACACTACGATATAAATGTGACCGGCTACGTTCATGTCGGTGTGTGTGTGTGTATAAATGCATTAAAAAACTATTTCAGATTTTTGCTCTCATGAGAGAGTCGTCGCTTTAACTCTCCGCTGGTTTTCAGACATCCTGCTCGGACGCGTCAGGACAGCATCAGCGATGACCAGCAGCAGATCAACACTGAGACCTTACACGCCAATGTGGAGGAGGAGCCCGCAGGAGGGAGCGTGGTCAAGCACAGACGAGGTCAGAAATGGGATTCTAAATGATCGAAAAATAAGTGAGACATTAAGAAACCATGTAAGAGGAATAATAAGGAAGGGCCGAGGATCATTAGTAATGAACGCAAAGGATTAATTCAGCTCTGAGTAAAAAGAACATTCTAGGGCAGCACGGTGGTTTAGTGATTAGTGTCGTCACCGCACAGCAAGAAGTCCCGGGTTTAATTCTCAAGTAAAGCAATCCGAGACTTGTTCTCTCGTTTTCTTGTGTGGGTTTCCTAATGAGCAGTTTGGTAATTGCATTTAAATTGAGAAAAAAAGGGCTTAAATGGGGATAAATTGTTTTTCCACTCGCTACCCGATTAGTAAGAGTACGGTATGAATAAATCCGCCGTGTGCAGGCTGCCAAGCATAGCATGAAACCTTTCACTACAGAAAGTAGTTGTTACCTCGGACCTAGAACGTTTAGTGTAAAAGCTCAAGAACTTGAGGTTCTGGAACCTCAAGGGTACCGTGATCCACTAGACGCTGTGGGAACCCAAACGATTCGTGCCTACTGAGTGACTACTGCGTGAGTCCACTTTATAACCGCGTGATTGCTTGGCAGGTCGTGGTCATCAGGCTCACAAGTCCTGGCCCGCCACCCTGAGTGACACCGATAGCGTCGGAGGAGGATGTGGACTGGAGTCCCCTACCACAAGCACAGGTACGAGCCACAAGGCTACACAACTAAAACACAAAGTCATGGCGTGTGCTCGCGTCAGTCACATTAGCTCGAAAACAGAAACATCGCAAGCTTCAATCACCTAAAGTCAACGTTTCTACAGCCAGGGGGCACCACAGTGAATCGTCCTCATGGACTTGGCATCGCTTATTGTAATATGTCTTACAGGGGACGTCTCAAAGGCCCAGAGACCGGTGTCGGCTGGCACGTTATCGTCTACTGAAGACGGTGATGAACATGACGGCAGTATGGCCTCCAGTATGACCCCTTTTGAACAAAGTAAGTATATTTCATACTTCTGGTATGAAAGCCGGTGGGACTCTAATAACAGCATTGTGTATTTGTGTTAGGCATGAACGGAATCGAACCGGAGATGACCGTATCCACTGGACCGTTTCGAAACATCGGACTGTCCAAAGCTGCCAGGACGCATCGACTACGCAAACTCCGAACTCCATCTAAATGTCGCGAGTGCGACAGCTACGTTTACTTCCAGGGAGCGGAGTGCGAGGAAGTGAGTTCCACTTTAACCTTTATTTTATACGACGTCACTACAAGGGACGCGACGATACACACCAGCCAGGATTCACGATTTTAGCTTAATGATACTTTTATTTTCTCCCTTTTTTAAAATCAACATTGAATCAAAGACAAATTATTTGTTAAGAACCTGTTAGAAAATAATAAGAAAAATAAAGTCTTTGTAATATTAATTTTAAAAATTTTCTATAATGAATATCGGGTAGCACTATGGCTGTTGTTAGCACTGTCGCCTCACAGAAAACATAGCTCATCCAAACATAGATCATCCAAAAGAGGGAGTTTTGTTTATTTAGTTTATTTTTGTTTGTTTGTTTATTTATGAAATAGTTTTGCAAGTGTATAGGGATTGATTAACTGTAGAACATAATGATGTATTATTCCAAATTTTTGATTGACACGTTCTGTGTAAGTAATTGTCATATGTTGTATGTGTGTGTTACGTGTGTGTGTGTGTGTGTGTGTTACGTGTGTGTGTGTGTCAGTGTTTCCTGGCCTGTCATAAGAAGTGTTTGGAGTCTCTCGCCATTCAGTGCGGTCACAAAAAGCTGCAAGGTCGACTGCAGCTCTTCGGTCGTGATTTTGCCCAGGTGCTGCCCCACAACTCTGACGGCGTGCCCTTCATCATCAAGAAATGCATCCAGGAGATAGAGAGGCGGGCGCTACGCATGAAGGTAACCACAGAACTCCGGGTCAAAGTTCATGTGCTTTTAAGACCTACAGAAGCCGATGATACATCGTGTGCCCGCTGCTTTAGGGAATCTATCGCGTGAACGGAGTAAAGACACGAGTGGAAAAGTTGTGCCAGGCTTTTGAAAACGGAAAGGAGCTGGTGGAACTCTCTCAGGCGTCTCCTCACGACATCAGCAACGCGCTCAAGCTTTACCTGCGCCAGGTGAGAGTGTGTTAGCATGACTGTCGTCTGATCGGGATTGGGAACGGATGACGGGGGGTTAAAACCACTTTCTCCACAGCTGCCGGAGCCGATAATGCCGTTCCGCCTTTACAACGATCTGATGGGCACGGCCAAGGAGAGCGTGCATGCTGCGGGCTCGGCCGGAGGAGAGGCCTCCAAGGGTCCCGAGCTGCTCGATCTCGGTGAGCAGACGGATCCCAAAGTACGACATCTTGTGGCGAGACTGGGAGAGCTGATAAAGGAGCTCCCAGCAGCCAACAGCGCCACTCTGAACTACATCGTGTCTCATCTGCACAGGTGAGACCAACACAAGTTCTAGCACAAAGAATCGATTCACTTTGGGACACAGTAAGTCATTTCAAACTAAAACGGTGCTTTATCATTAAATATAAACTAAGAGTTCATTTGTTAGGAAATGAGGTTAGAATGGAACCTTCGAAACACAATACCACATTTTAATAGCAATGAGATGAGAGAAAACACGAACCTGACGGTCCCGGACACGACAAGTGTGAGAGAGGCGAGCCAGGCGTCATGAGGTCTTCGAGGTGTTCTGGAGAACGCTCGCATGAACGGACCAACCAATCGGAATCACGATTCGTATCTTAAAATTTCGCTCAGATGTCAAACAAAAATACAGACCGAGTCGCAGCTTGTATCTTCATAAATGTGTATGTTGGTCCCACTGAAAATATAATAGATCTAAATCATCACTTTGGGTGTCTCTCGCTCCTTCAGAGTGGCTGAGCTGGAGCAGGATAATAAGATGAGCTCTAGTAATCTGGGTATCGTGTTCGGACCGACCCTGATGAGGCCCAAACCTACCGGTGCCACCGTCTCCCTCTCCTCGCTGGTGGATTATCCTCATCAGGCTCGTATTGTTGAGGCTCTCATCGTTTTCCAGAAGCAGATCTTAACCGGTTCCGAGTACCGGATGACATCATCGTCCTCGCTCGACTTTAGCGTTCACGACCAGGTGAGAGAAAGACGAGTCTGTGTTCGTGTTTGCACTCACAAGCTCGAGTCTGACACGTGGGCAGCATCGTGCGACCGTTGGCACTGACTCATCTACCGTTGTCGTCTCCGTAGGGGAGTCCCGACGAGGAGCAGAGCAGATTGATCTCCGAACAGGACTGCGGTGAGATAGCAGCTTAAATAATCCAACCATATGTGTAGATCGTTTGCCCTAACGGAAGCGTCCGCATCTTTTACAGTGACCTCTGGCTCGTCAGGATCTCGGGAGCGCTCTCTGGACTCGGACTCGGACACAGAGGAACAGGGCAAGGCGAGTAAACGGCGCCCTCCTCTGGTCAGCCAGGAGAGTGAGACGAGCACAGAGGACGACCAGTTAAGTCCCCGAGTGAGTCTGGACCTGAGCTCGGTCGTACCGGAGACCATCCCCGAGCAGACACTCAGCACTGATGATCCCGACGAGCTCTCGGACCAGTAGAACAACTCCGGTAACGTTCTTAGTGTCGATTGGTGACGCCAAATTTGATATTTGAATATTCGCTCTTTATATTCGCTACGCTTTTAGAATGTAAAGTTTTAATGCACAGAGACGTTCATCAGCAGTTCTGAATTAGTGCTGTAATGCTAGTAGTATCGCATTCGAATGTTTTATACGGGCGAAAGGACCAAAATTATTATTCATTAGTATTTGTTTGTACTTGCTCATGAATGTTCGTCATCGAACAACAGCTTGTGTACTTTTACTCGTTTTATTTACATGCACTAAGAAAAGATTTGGTAACAAATGTACACCGGAGAGGCTTAACATCATGACCATCTTTCTAACGCTGACGTGTATTACAGCAGACGCCTTTATCCAAAGTGACAATGCAGTTACGGTATATGTAATTATGGTGATGGACCTTGCATTAGCTACATTTTGGTAGAGCTTAACGTCGTGTGTTACTGTTATAAATATATAAATCCTACAGCGCTTTACAGTTTTTATCAGGGTTCGAAAGGTGCATGTACGAGGTCGGGGATTCATAACGATGGAAGATGGACAATCAAAAGGAAAAAGGAATAATTACGCTTTATTTTATTCGGCGTGATGAATGTTACAACCAACCATGAGCCCAATGATAACCAAGTGATACAAGTACTTCTGAAATATAAACTACATCACTGCAGGTCAAAAGTCTGATATCGTACTAAATGTTTCGTTTACTCGTTTACTAGGTTTTCAATGAAATCGTATCAGGATGAGCAGGGAAAAGTCAAACGCTTTTGTGTTATAAAGGATGCATGATTGTTCATATTCAACATGTTCTACTGCTGGTCAGTACGATCCGTTTTGTACGTGTATTCAAAGTTTATATTGTTTTGTATTACATAAAATGCTTAACTGTCTAATTGTTACACACATTTTTTTGTGCACATAGTCGTTACCTTGTGTGACCACTATACACTGTGGTCTAAAAATGTAGACACTTTAAATAATGAGAAGTCAACACTTCCCATTTACACGATGTAATAGAATCTAGAGTGCAAATCTGCGTAGAGACGGACAAAATAATACCAATATCTAGCAGTTTATTTTTATTATAAGTAAATACAAATTTACTTTGAAATACTCCAGTATTTAGGGGTTTATTTAATATCTTTATTTCAATTTCTCTGGTGCAAACCGGGGGCGGCGTGCCGGCTTAGTGGTTAACTTCAGCTTCACAGCAAGAAGTCACGGGTTTGAACCCTGGTTAAGGTGATCCGTGGCTTTCTGTGCTGGGTTCCTTCGTGTACTCCGGTTTCCTCCCACAGTCCAAAGACATGCAGTCCGATGTTTAGTTATTCACCCAATGTGTGTCTCTTTATGACCCTTTATAGGATTTTAAAAAGAGTTCTATTCCTAAACCAGTGGAATTAAAGCAGCTATATTTTAATTTAGGAATGGGTTAAATATGGTAATTTCTGTTTGAGTGTTCCGATCAAACCCAAAACCAAACCAACACCTTCACTGTATTTGTTCAACGTCTGGTCCGGTCCAGACGACGATGATATTCCGATCATGTTGACTTTGTTGGAGTCACTTTTAAATTTCTAAAAGTGTGATGGTGAACATCAAAATCTCAGACACTTTATTCTTGTGAGTTGGTGCCGGAATATAATAATAATAATAATAATAATAAATGCTGCCAACTTTAAAATCTGACGACTTGAGTTCAATAGACAAAAGCAGAACTGTGTTACATTATTACATTCATCTACTGTATCTGTTTATTCTGGAGATGATAATAATAATCCACAAATGAAATCCAGGTATTAGTATGTGAATAAATGTTATTATTTATTACTTCTCCCAATCATAAACTATCGACTGTTAAGTTTCTTTTCTGCTCTTCTGTTTCCAGTCAATAGCAAACAGTTTTCTTTTTATTTTTAATTAAACCTTCGTCCAAGGATCCGTCTTGTATCATTATAAAACTGATCGTTTGGTACCGTTATAATATAATAAACATCAGTCAATGTTTAATATTTTTTATTACAAAAACATTACAGAAGAAAATTTCTTTGAAACCTATACAAATGTCAAATTAGCCTATTATTTAAAACCACGACTTTATTGGTTCTTTTACACTTCAACTGAATCAAAAGATCTTATAAGCAACTGTGTGACTTGCGGTAGTTTGTAGGATCAAATCCACATACGACCTCAAAAGAAGAAATAAAAAAAACCTTAACAGAACAAAACAGCAGCGATCCTGTAACTTGTAAGTAGAGATGGAACGATTCGCTCTGCCCACGTTGTCTGGTTAGAAAAGAATAAAAAATAAAACATTAGTTTATTTTATTTATCTAAACAATAACTGTATGTACAAACGTTTCCCAAAAGGCTAGAGTCGTGTTTTGTGTTGGGCACTGACAGTGCCCCCTGCTGATTGAAGTAAATATCGATTCATCTTAAAAGAATCAGCCACTTAAATCCAGGAGTATAAATCCTTTAAAAATCTTTACATTTACGTCTTTACAGCTACCTGAAATGCAGGCAGTCTAATTCCGACCAGCCTTGTGCATGGAGAGTCACACCCCGATCAGACAGCAGATCTACAGATCGTTTCCTTTCCATAACCAAACAGCTATTTTTATTATTATACACTTACTTCTGCAGCTCTACTGTACAAGTCTGTACGTGATGTATCGTCCCGCGGTCTCACTCGGCCGGATAATCTTCACCACCTTCAGGAGGAACGTCAACAAATTACATTTTTAGATTGAATCCTTCTTTCGTACTAGCTCACATCCATTTTGCACACACACACCTGGCCTCTTTTCAAACCAAAGTAGCGAGCCACTGGGTCTCCAGCCTGAATCCTGGGTAACTGGCTCTCCTTTAGTTTACTGTCAAGGGTCAAGGAAACTAAATGTATCAGAACTGTACATCGTCTGAATAGTGTGGGCACATTTGTCCAAGTGAACTTCATGACTAGAGCATTCATGGCCTGGTGGTTAAGAGAACTGGGCTTGTGACCGAAAGGTTTTTCCCGATCACAGATCCGGTTCTCTACCCACCAGGCCATAGCTGCCTCGAACAGGACATTTAAGTCACCTGACTAATCGATAAGAAATAAAGCCTAAAGGATTTATTATCCAGTTAATCACATTTGATGAGTAAGGATACTATCTTGCTAACAGCTCCGTGACTTCTTCCTTCGTCATCACCATGTGCTCAGGGACCAGCTGCAAACCAAACCCAGGGTAAAGACATTCTATTTATGATATATAAAGTATATAATAGTTCAATGTTTAAAGCAAATGTCTAGAGTTGTCACCTCGTGTTCTGTGATGTTGATGAGCAGCTCTTGCTGCAGGAACTGCTCCAGGATGTACTTCGGTGCCATGTCCACTAGGGACTGTAAACACACAATATTACACAATGTTAGAATAAACCATCTCAGTTCAGAACACATTCAGGTGCATTTTTGCTGGTTTTAAATGATTAACATCATATTTTACATTTTTGATTAGATTCCTGAAAGGAAACGCGTCCTCAAAACACAAACCCGACAATTGTCAGGGACAATTTAGAGTCTCAAATTCACCTTTTGGACTGTGAGAGGAAACTGGAGCACCCGGAGTAAACCCACGCTGATACAGGAGTGTATTTACACACTAAAAGATCCCCAGAACGATCGTGCTGCCACAATATTCACAATGCCACCCCAAAAAAAGCACTTTAGTTCATGTAAAAACATTCAAACTAGTTTATTAATAAAATGAGGAAAAGTTTTAGCAGCATTGTAATCAAATCATTTCCCGACAATGGTCAATTTATATAT
>JAOUQU010000016.1:575737-594622 GCA_028566735.1 Ammoglanis amapaensis | reverse complement strand
AGCAGGTCTGCCTGAAGTCTCGAAAACGATCCCTATATTGAACGTTCACATTAGCGGCGTGTCCATTTCCTGCCCCGACTCGGACACTGAGGTGTTAAAGACATTAGAGCTTCTTGTCTACCGTGCTATTAAAGATTTGATGAGATTAGTAACAGGTTTATCCGGCATCCTGATTGACTAAAGTTTCAAAGAAGACTCAATGGGGTATCATTAACCTCCTGCCAGGAACCAGACTTTAGCGCTCGGTCTAACCAATGAATCGTAAGATTAGGAACCCAGCTGAGCAGGAGCCTCTTAAGACCCGAATGGAAAAACAAAACATTTTAAAGTTAAATGTACGGTTTAAACATGCCAAAAAAAAAAAAAACGATTCTCCCTGGAACTTAATCCTTCATCCTGTATAAGACTTACGAACCATTTGTAGTAAAGGAAACATTAACAGTGACCTTTACCTCGTTTGGAATCCATCACCCACCCATCAATACACCACTTAATAACCATTAACACAAGAAAGGTTGTCAGTTTGATTCAGAGAGCTGAAGTAGCCTCGAGCAAGGCACTTGTAACTAACTGCTGCCCGGGGTTACCGTGCCTCGGGCTGCCCACCCTCGGCGTCGGACATATCTGCTCACTACTGCCCTCTAGTGTGTGTTAATGTGAAGGATTCATTCGGCAGTGAATTGTCGGGAGAAGAACATCTAACCTGGTCCCGGAGTCGCTCAGTCTCCTCCTGATAGGCCGCAAGCTGTTTCTTCCACTGCTCTACGTTAGCGTTAGCCTCGTGTAGTGCCGCCACCAGTTTAGCGTTGCTGTCCTGCAGAGTAAAGAGCTCGGCCTCCAGGTTCATCTCGCAAATAGAGCTAAACACAGAACAACAGCACGCTTGAACTGGTTCTTACGGCTATTCCGGTTTCCTCCCACAGTCCAAAAGCATACAGTTCGGCTAATTGGAGATACTGAAATTGTCCTGTGTGTGTTCGTCCATAAACCTAAATAGGATTAAGCAGTGGTACTCTTTAAAAAAAATGCATCTTTCTGATTTGTTTGCCACTTTAGCACTTACACTTACTTTGGATAGAACCCATTTCCCGGTGCATTCTTGCAGAGAGGTAAAGCATTTTCCTTTGATGGACCAATAATAAGGGAAGACGTACTTTTTTATCACATCTGTGACTGAGTACGAGTAGACGCTGTGAACGTAAATAACATTTTTTACCTTAGAAAAAAGCAGAAGACCAGTCGAAGACTCACCATAGCAACCCTTGTTAGGAAAGACCACTACTGACCAATAACAGGTAGACAACAGAGAGGCGAGTAAAGAGTGATAATGTGCACGGTGTGAGATGCATGTGCAGTCGTAGATGCGCTGGATTATGTACTTATGTATGACTCAACACAGTAATGGCTATTCCACTTCTCCACCTTTCAGGGTTCACAGTACAGATTGCAAAATTTACCCAGGACTAAATTTGCACACGGTGAACGCTTAGCGTGTTGGGGATATATCAAACAAAATTCTCTTTTTGTGTTTTTTGTTTTTCCATGCGGGTCACTACTGCTGTTTTCTGAATCCATAAATGATTCAAATAAGCTGTTTTGACTTGAGTGTAATTGTGATGTAATAACGACCTGATTTGCATTAGAACCTCGTCGTTTTCACCATCACCTGACCTGATAGAATCATTCGAGATTCGCCGTTTGGATGCTGGATTTACGCTCGCTGTGCATGAGATGAGCGGTCCGGTTACAAGTTGAGTTCCAAAGGAAGTGTTGTGTTGTGTGGCTGTGAGTGACTTTGTGCCAAGAACGTCATGGGTATGTTTTGTAGCGCCTATAGACCTGTTATAACTTATTTATAAAAGCTACGTGCCCTTAAAGAGATACAGTACGCCGGTGCTTATTACGAAATGTTGAAAAATATACAGTTTATGCATCATACACACACACACACATTGAAATAATTCTCCTCTTACCCTTCGGAGAGCATCTTTTTTATTCGTTCTTTCTCCGACGAGAGTGTGATGTCGGCACTTTGGCTTCGGAACAGTTTATCATCTGGTCCGTTTACACACATGACAGGAGGTGACTGGAGTTCATCGGACAGATCCTGTCATACCCGAGGACACAAAATCATTATAAATGATACCGTATCAGATTATACCAGCTTAATAATGTGTTTGTCATCCCTGCGTTGCCCCAAAAGCTCGGACTGTCGAGGCAGGAACCTGACAACTACTCTGTGATGGAACCGAGAGGTTGGAAGATCCTTTGGAGCATCTGCGGATCAGACTTGTTTGCCCAGTAAATCTCACAGCAATGCCTGCGTGGATTAAACCTCTGCCAGACCGATATTGTGGGGGTGCAGAAACATTGCCGAGGCGGTGTTTGTCAAACTAACGTTCCCATGAATGCCACGCATGTGCCCATCGCAGGCAGCATACAAGGGCAGACTGATTGGTTTGTGGATGTGTAGTCTCATGCACAGCATGCTGTGTTCTGACATCTTTCTAATCTTTCTAATATCAGTAAACTGTGCGATACTAGCAACAAGAAACGAACCACACGGGCTTGTTCTTGAGTAATTGTTCTTCTTCTATATTAACAGATTGAAAACGATGGAAACCAAACAGTGGGATGGAGCTCACTTACCTGAGAGAACTGCAGAAATACAGGTGAGCATTATGGGAAACAATAGACGAAGGTTATACTTAAGAAACATGAAGAAACAGCTTGTGCATACACTAAGTGCTAGTTCAGTGGTTAGAGTACTGGACTAGTTAACAGAAAGTTCCTGGGTGGCACCTCACCACTGCTAAGTGGACACTTTTTGTTCCCTAACTAAGGCCCTTAACCCACAGTTGCCTAAGATCATGTCTTTCTACGAATCCTAGTGCTATGAAATAATTCTGCATCTTTAATTGACCTAGTGGCATGTCTTTGGACTGCATGAAGAACCCAGAGCACCAATAGGAAACTCACAAAGTCCGAAGTCAAAGACTGCCATGCCAGGCAATCGAACTTACCCGGGACTTCATCACCACTAAGCCTCATCACCGTGGCATCATAAAGTTTTTAAAAGTGCACAAATCGTCCAGGTGGCACAGCCAGATTCTGATAGCCTACCAGCACAGAGAGTCAAAACTTGGGTTAATAAGCTTGATGGTGCCATGGCGCTGTAGCCATTAGGATAGACATACCAGTACAATCTGGTGCCAGTCCCAAACCAGGATAAATTAGAGGTGATAAATTAGAGACGTGTAATAATTTTGATGGTAAAACAAATACAATTGTTATGAAAATGTAATAAGGTCACCTGTGGAGCTGCGATGCTCAGAGCTGCATTAGCTAATTCCATCTTGTCTTGTGATTTCTCTCTTGCCAGACGGGCAGCTTCCTTCACCTCTCTGAAGCGCTCGGAAAACTGTAACCGAAAAATCCACTCGGTTGGATTTGAATGCCATGGCATAGCGAAGGATCCTCATTAAACACTGAACAATATGTGCTTGCATTTACATCTAAAGGGGTGTGATCAGTTTTCACTGCTTAACTGCATTTTACCTGGTTAAGCTGTTGTTCCGTAGCGAATCCCAGGCCGTACACGGTGTTGGCCCTGCTATCTGCCCACTGGCCAAACTTCTGGGACGTCTTAGTGAAGGTCATGTTGGGTGTAATTGTACTGTTAATGATAGCCTGAAAATGTAAAAAAGACTTACAGCATATTTGTAAAAAACGAATCAAATCACTTTTATTGTCTCTTCACAATAATACCGGTCGTCTCTCACAGTTGCAAAACAAAAGAGCAGCAACTGTACGATATTTGCATATACAAGAATAAAAGTGCAGATAAAAGTGCAGATTTTGCCAGAATATGAGTTCAAGATCCAAAGTCCATATTGTATCTTGTCATAATTTAGTAAAAAGCATAACAATGTGACTAGATTACCGTAGTGGAAGGATGAAAAGGTTATGGAAGGGTTAAAATGTAGGTCAGTTTGAGAGCAGATCAGCAACACACTTCAATAAGCCATCATAATGTACACAACATGGCCGAAAGTGAACAAAGCGCACAACCTGGAGAGGCCAATCATCACTCACTAGGTTATAGAAGTTAGCACTTAGTGGTTAGCACTGTCACCTTACAGCCAGAAGTCCTGGGTTCGATTCTGGTATGTCTGTGTTGAGGCAAGGCCACAAAATGATCCATGAGTGTGTTTGATGTGATGTGTAGTGTGTGATGAACGATTGTCTTCAGTCATGAATGTTAAAGGCAAAATAAATAAATGTGTAAAACTAATTTTTCTCCACTCGCATTGACTTTAACGAACTAGTAGCATCTTAAAAATGATTATTCTGTGTAGTCCTTGTGTCCTAAAATAGGTGAACAGGCATTTCGGCGTCCATTCTGTAGAGAATCCACGATCTGTATTCTCAGTGCTCTTTCGTATTGATCAACACTTCATCCCTCGGGGAAACTTCCTTCTGGAAACACTGCTCATCTAACAACCAAAGTCTGGAAGTGTCTGATTCACTTTATCACCAGCCATCGATGAGCTACACGGGTGCAATGAGCGCTCAATGAGCATTCCGTAGAACTGACAGTCACACTTGATGCGATTACAGCGAAGTATCCTGGAAGTGAAATTAAGATCTTCCAATCGACATAAATATTTGATCATTGTATTTATGTGTGATTGACAAGCAACATTTGAAAAATTCTCACAGTTTAATTTAATCAACTTGTTCATTTTCATTCTAATGAATGGTTGGATTTTAACGCTTACTTGTCTGCCATCATAATTACTTCATAAGGATAATAAATGTTGAACATCAGTGGAGGAAAATAAAACCTTCCCTAATCCGTTTTGGTCTTAAATCCTTCTCCATAAAAGATCCAAACTAGAAGGTAAAGAATGTCTTTGAACAATAAAGAGGTTCTCCACCGTGCCAGACTCTAGTCGATTCTGTGCAAGTTCTTTATATCCAGGGCAGTAAAAAAAAAAAGACCTCCAGCCGCAGTGCTTCAAATTTATTGATAAACTCTGGACTCTTGTCCTTCTCCTGTAAAACCATTTCTGTTACAGCCATACAGCTACAACGTGCGTCGACGCTAAAATGCCGTTCAACGTTTAAAAGTCTCAGTCGATGCTTCTGACTTCTGACATCCGACACATCCGCTTAATAGCAGTGCCATACGGCTGAACCTAAAGGAAAACCTGTCACCAGTCTTTCAGACTCTTACCAGTTAAACGGTAAGGCTGGCAGTCTAACGGGACCTAAACGAATCGAACGGGACAGTTGGCTCACCTTTGTGCCTCCCACACTGATGATGCGGTACGCATGCCGATTGGCATCATAGAAGAAGGACACGGTAACTGCATGCTTACTGGCCGGAATCCAATTTCTTTTAGTGCCGGGATCAATCTGGAACACGTGTGCTCGACTACTGAAAATAGGTTGCTCCCTAGGAAGGAAACAGAAATGTAGGTCGGTGCATCGTAAAGGTGAAAACAAACAAACAAACTGAAGTACACAAAGTTTTTACACAGTGTTCAGATATTCAATAGCCACTCTAAACTCTAGAGAACAAGAGAACAAACAAAGTGGTCTACAAATGATGATTATTAAACAAAACAGTGATGCAAAACTTGCATATTTAGGACCGTCCATCCAACATTCGTCATGATCGAGGGCGCGTCAATAATACGATTTTAAAGAGATATATGATGCTATTAGGATGACCATCACGGAAGCAATAAGAAAGAGGTTGGGTTTCTTTCACAGCACTGTTAATCAAGAGATGCATTTTACTGCACACTGTAATAGATTTTCTTGAATTATTAACACATTTATTCACAATAAAAAAGCAATTCAAGTCAAATAAAAGCCTTGAAACAAAACAGGCATGCCGGACTGAAGTGCTGCATGAGAGTGTGAGTATATTGATGACAATTAATGCCAGTGACAGATTCAATCTTATAAAATGTTTAGCATTAGTCTACAAGCTACAAGTCATAAGTTGGTCCTAATGGTTTTAATATCCCATTAACCATTTTAACAGCTCAATTAAATTTTTATACCCAGCTTTAATGACGTCTGTTAAAGCAAAACAAACAATTTCATTGCTGCCAACGAACACAGCCATATGAATCTAATGAGCGTGGTTTGAAAGTACGTAGATCATTTCAAGGACAAGTGATTTCTAAAGTAGAAATGAGGTCAAGCATTTTTTTTTTCTCTCGGAGTAATTCAAGTCTTATTCTCACCTCGACAGCTCCAAGCAAACATAATCTAATTAACCCGGTGCTCTTGATATCACTCGCACTCATCAACATTTAAGCCAGTGTGAACTCCCTAAAGTCGAGTCAATAGTACAACAGCACAGACGCAATGCTCCATGCACAAAAAAAGCTGACATTTTGAAAGTCTCTATTGGTAACTGCAGAATGCCATTTCCTACTAAATCCTGTGACATTTAGGGATGCTCTAAAAGATGAGCCACATGATTGGGGTGTCCGTTTGCCAATGAACATTACATTGTGGTAAAGAAATGCTAACATATCACCGCCAGTTCATAAAGACTTTGCATTCCATATTGCAAAGCTGATCTGTTGAATAAGTACCATAAAAGAATTAAAATATATATATATATCTTGATTCAAATGTTTACACACCCGTACATGACTATGTTACAGTGCGATCTGAATTTAGCAGAAACATGGATGGTAATTTATAGGAAGGAATTTCATTGCTTACCTCTCTCTGTGGGACGGAAACATCCTTACTGGAAAGTGAACTGCAGTTTTCTGCAATTAAGGAAGCAAAACGTTCATTGACTAAACCGAACACGCAGGAACAGAAACTCGATTTTGTGCGAATGCTTTAGTGCTTCACGTAAAGCGTACACTTATATTTAATAATGCTTTACTTAAGGACCCTTTTTGAAAATGTTATACGATGAATAATACATTCGCTAATTCAAGGTCAACAAACCGTCCATTCATTTGCATTTCTGAGTTAGAGGGTCCATTATTTTATTCATAATTTATTTTTAGCAATTGCTTTATCTAGGTCAAGGTCATAGTACTTCCACTGTTACCAAGAAACACCGGGTGCATTTATCTTAAACCCTGAATGTCTAACCATCGCTGACTAATTAGTTGGAGCTCAGCAGTAGAAGTATTGAAATATCGGTTTAAGCCTAATATGTACCGGGCTAGCATTAAAGGCCCTTAACAAAAATGTAAATATAAAGTCACCCAGGTAGTGAGGAGTAAACAGATCCACTGCACACCAGCACTGATAGTCTGAACTTGCCGGTTTAAATCACATTAATACCACTCTGGGGATGATGTTGCCTAGTGAGTAGAGCTTTGGGCCATCAACCAGATGATTGAGGGGTTAAATCCAGGCTCTTCTTGAGCAAGGTCAAGGTGTACTTAGAATTCTTTCCATTCCCTAGAGTATTATGGGATGGAGAAAGAAATGGTCACCCAGTCTGCGAAGACACTACCGTGCAGTATACGTCTAACAGGTCAATTCGAACATGTCGATATCGAACAATATTAAAACCTTAAAGATAAAACATCATCATTATTAGTTCCACCGTGGGAAGCGGTTACAAAATGCTAGTAAATGCACATTTGTTAAGTCTAATAGGGTAAATGCAGTATTATATGGAAATAAACATTCTGGGATCACATCTAAAACCCTCTTGTGTCCTTCACACACTCAGTATAAACCTTAACATGGAAATGTAACTGTAAAAAGTGTAACAAAGCTTACATTAGACCCCAATAACACATTATTAACACAGAAATAATGCAATCAGATGCACGTAGAAAGAAAGAAAGAACTAGTATCATAATATTGAGGGGGGAGAGATTTCAATAAGATTTTGTACTTTAGTGTTTTTGTGTGAAATGAATGACATTACTGACCAACAAGTTCTGCCTAGATACAGCTTTCTCCTAGTACTAAAGCCACTAACACACACACACACACACACACACACACACTTGACTTACCACATGTCTGACTGTACAAAAGACTGCAGAAACTGTACCTCCCCGTCCGTCCCGTTAGTCCAGGAACCGGTGTGAGGGTTCAGAAGGTACCGGTGTACCGTTATCGCATGAACAGTCCGGATACGGATGCTTTCCAATTACACGCGCGGAACGATACACACAGCTGGAGGTCCAGTAAACTAACACCTGACAGACGTCACACGCACGCGCGAGCGCGCTCACTCACTCACACAAACACACCTAAACACAGTGGAGCGCTGAAAGTAAACTCATCTTCCCGAGAGGAGTTGCTGTTTCCCGGCGTTTCTTCTGCCCCTCTTTCGGTCGCATACTTCGGTAACCTTGGGGGGAACCGGGGAAAGTCTCGCCGTTTATCCGGAACCAAACTGGTTAACGTTGGTTAATTTTACTCTCCAGTGGGAACCACTGTATTTTTTTAATATTATTTGTTGATATAATAACTTCGCTTAATAATAAAAGCTTTTCAATCGCTTTGCCTCGACGACGAACCGCCGCCGCAGCTTCGGTGCCGGTGTCACGCGCTGCATCTCGAGCCGCTGCTCTTTTTAAACGACGCTCGCTCGCGCCACCTGCTGAAGAGAAAAGGCGCCAAAAAAAAAACGAGCTCGCGCTGCCCTGAGAGGAGCACAAACTAGCCCTGGACGATACTGCGAAAAATAATGTTATCGATCCGATACTAAGTAAATACGATATTAAATCAATCAATCTCATTCGCTTATGTTCCTAACTAACTAGTGGGACGATGGTACGGCACGGGAAAACATGACAGCATGTTGGGAAGGGGGCCTTACTCAAGGGCCCCACCAACAGTGCTCAGTCGGTTGATACCAGTGCGAGTGCAGTAAAGAAACTAAAACTAAAGAATCTAAACGTATTACATTCGACTCGATCAATATTAACGACGACGTCGGTATCGAAACTGATACTATTGAGATTTGGAGAGATTACTATTATTCAATAGATTACTATTGAGACATCGTCACGACACAGATGTAAAAAAATGACAGAATGAGCGCGGATGGTAGGAAGAGCCAAAAGAGCAGATGCAAATAAAGAAGAGATTTATTAAATATAGATGAAACAACCTTTAGACTTTTTCAGTCTCCTTAGAGCAGGGGTGTCAAACCAGATCCACGAAGGGCCGGTGTGGTTTCTGGTTTTTATTCCAACCAACCCAGGAGGTCACATGATCAGCTGGTTAACTGAGACCAGCTAATTAAACTAGTGAAATCAGGTGTTGGAATAAAAACCCCGCAGCCACACTGGCCCTTTGAGGATCAGTTTGACACTCCTGCCTTAGAGCCTCCACCCACCCCCCATTAAATCACTCTTATACCCCTCAACATTCAGTGATTAAACACATTTATATGCAAGACTGACTTGTCGATTTGCGTAAAACAAAATCTAAATGTGTATGAAACTATAACTGGCTATAAAGTACAATACATGAAAGGGCGGAATAAAGCATAGTTTATTGTGACATACAAGAAATTACATACCGTAGGGAAAGTAGTAAAGAAGGTTTTATATTTCCTCGTTGGTCAGGGTACGACCGGTACATTATTCCACTCTATAATCGTTTCACTGATTGCAACATCTATGAGCTGGTAAAGTATTTAGGCGACAGAAAAACACTGCCCCTCATTAACTACACAACCTCGTCAGTGTGGGGTTTCTCAATCAAGTATTTGTTGATTTTGGCCAAGTCATACACAGCATTAAATTAATAATGAACCTAAATAAAATGCCCAACTTTTATTACTGATAACGGCAGTAAATGTGTACAATTTTAGGCTAATCACAAGGTACACAAACACAAAGAATAATCTATATGACTGAATTGTGTGTCTTTATAACAGTTCAGTGTGACTACATGGTCTCTAGTTCAAATTTCAATTTACAGCCTATGTTCAGACGTTACCATTAATAAGGATATTTAATTAAGGTACTATGCACACAAGCAATAATCAACCCAAATAATATTTGATATGCAGCTCAACTCTCTCCATCAGACAATGAAAATTGTCAAACAAGAGGAACTCAAAAGACTGACGAGTTGTAGATGTGGAATAAGTGCCAGGCATGAAGACTTAAGGTTAAACCGGTTTAGGTCACATGTTGCAGCAGTGAAGCTATACCAAAGTGTTTAAAAAAATGAATAATGAAAAGCAATCTTGGATTGTTGCATTAGAGTGGATAATGTGTACGTCATGCATTCGTATATATATTTATAGAGAGAGAGAATTTAAAAAGGAAATGGGCTATTATTTAAACAAAAAGAAAAATCGAGAAAGTTGGAAATGACTTCAAAACCCATTAACATAAAGAACTGGTACTAATCACTAAACAAAAAAGGACAGTTAATTAGGAGGTACACACACACACACACACACACAACCTCCTTAGCAGAACACGACTACCTATGCGCACACTGGTATCCAAGTAAGCAAGAGACGAGAGCACGGCAGCCTCTTTCGGTTTGCTCACCCCAATCCTGGAGATAATGTATAATGCATTATTCCTGGAGATAATGATATAATGCACCTGTATGCCCTTCAACCTTTCACAAATGGCCACCAGACTGATTTTGGGATATTGTTCTCAATTCAAAACCTCACAGGTCTGAAAGAAAATCAACCAAAATTTTTTAAATGGAGTTCAAATGTGCATAAACAGAGTTTCTGTACGGGGACGTTCCTTTTTGTTGTCGCCTCTGGTGCAACTAAACATTTTAGTTTGGTACCGAAGTCCACACCAACTGACTGCACAAGAACGGCCACCGTTTCGGCGTGTTCTCTTTACCTTCTCAAACAAACTTTGGACGTGACTTTCCTAAACTAAAAAGTGCAACTTGGTAGACTACAGTGGCACGCTGAGCATGTTACACCATTTCTGTGTGGATCAGTAACTGCCCGGTTAAAAGTAGGAAGATCAACAAGCCAATAATGAAAATATGTAAATCTAGGCGAAACATTAAACTACACTTTACTGTAATGTATCAAACTTGAACAAAAAAGAAACATCAGACACGCCAACCCTTCTGCTAAAATATATATCCCAAAAACATATGTGACTTCCCCCTCTATGTAATCATCAACCAACCAAAGCAGGCAGCATCTTACTGGTTTTCCAATTCTTACTGTCAACTTTCATTCCAGGTGGAAAACTTTCCCTAATGGTGAATCTTTCTTCAGACTTTTAGAACAAATTTGAGATATGCGTCCACCAGCACCACACAACGAGGGGGGCAAAATATTAAAAGCACAACCCTAGATTTACACCATCTCAAGTTGCTTGGTGGCAAAATCTGAAAGTCAGATCCAATCTTTGAAGGGAAAATTTTCCTGTAACCAGCTGCTTGAAAGCGTTCCCTTAACATTTTTCTATTTGATCCATTTTCCCCCTAAAAGATGTCACCCCATCTTTCAGCTTGTGGAGACGACTGAGCAAGCACGGCATTTTTTTTCCCAGGTAGTTTTAAGAGAACTTCGTCTTCTTCTCCGTCTCGGGTGGCAGAGCGAGGTCTGCGACTGCCAGCTGCAGCCTGGCGAGAGAGAGGAGGCAGGTATGGGGCCGTCCTGCTCCCCAGGAGGCGCCTTCGACTATGCGGAGTTGCAGATCGAAGATCTCGGTTTGGTTTCCTCTCCTACATTGTCTCCTCCTATGCTGCGTCTCCTTCTCTCTCCTCCTTCCGATCGGTAGAGAGTGGCTTCCTCCCGCCACTCCCGTTCATTTCCTCTCTTCTTGTACTGCTTTTCTCCCTCTATTTTCACACGTGTGATTGGTTTGATTCTCTCCTGTTGTTCTCACACCATGGTGCTTCAGTTGTAACAGTGGAAAACGGGCATCCATGTTTGTTCTTTTTTTATATTAACCCAGATTTAAAATGCTGAAGAACTAAGCTCAGCGTAGGCCTAGCTCCTGTTCCAACAACCTGAGAAAACGAAGGGAAATCTCCATCAAGATCAATTCGGAATTATTCATCGTCCTTTATATAAAAATATACGACACGTTACCTATTTGTAATGGGAAAACCGTTTGCAAGGACACACTTACACTCTAGTACTGCGAGAGTCCAGTCACTCCTCCATGCTGATATGCCCGTTCACCCTGGTAAGTGGAATCTTGAGACAACGCCACGTCCATCTGTGACTTAAACTCATCGCCCAGGTAACTGTCCTGTTAATGAAAGAATGACAAAGGGATATCTTAAAAACACCGTCTGTACATTACTAGAAACTAACTTCAAAAAGAAAATGTAAGGTTCTTCCTATCTGAATACAGACGCGAGCAACAATGGATGGGGTTCAAGCCAGAAAGCTGTTAAATAACTGTTTCTATTACATCAGTGCCCCCTTGAGGACAATTTGATTGATATTTCTTACAGACCTAGGATGTGCAAATACCATTGAAGGTGTAGTCTCATGAAGTTTGACTAATCACATTGGTAAATATTTGTTATTGCTGATATCAGCTATTTATTTAATTAGTATTCAGTAACTTCGCTGCTTGAACCCTTATCGATTGTTGGAGTACCTTACATGAGCACAATACGAGACCCAAATTAGTAAACGTCACAGGAGTGTTACCTGGGAGAGTTCAGGCTGAGACAGGCCTGGCTGGCTCATCTGTGAAGGCTGGCTCATAGTAATGTAACCCTGGGTCAGAGGGCCCTGGGAGAAGGGCTGAGACACCAGATCCTGACTGGCCTGACTGCTCGTCATGTTGGCCTGACCACTACCGTGATTGCCGATACCACGATTCCTTTGACGCGCCCCACGTCCACCAGTCTTACCCTTTGGAGCACCACGACCTAAACAGAGAAGTTTGTGTTATCCACCAATCGAGACATTTAAAATACCCTGAATGTATTTATAATCGGATCTCATTTGCTACATAAATACTAGTTAAAACCTTACCAGCAGCAGGGCCATTAACTTGACCCAAGTATCCTGGTGGGGGCATGGGAGGCATGACCAGGTTAAACGGGATTGGAATGTTCATAGAAGCCATTGGATTTGGCCCTGCACCAATCATTCCAATCTGGTCATGGGTCTGGAAGTACATGTTCGATGGGCGACCTGCGACAACAAAACAAATGGATCAGACAAAAGCGTAATATTAACCAATTTTAAAGCAGACTTAAAATTCTAAACTTCTCAGTAAATAGTTGAGTTAAATCAGGCACCTGTGATCAGTCTAAAAACATGCTTAGCATGAATTAACCAGTAGAGCATGTGTGCAGCACTGCGCTCTTATATTAACTGTATTTATGCGGCAATAAATAGTTTGAGGTGGATCTGCTCACCGGCGCTGCTGCGGTCATAAACTGAGCCTGGGATCATGGCCTCCCTGGCGTCGTACATGGCAGTGCTCATAAACCGGGCTCCCTGAATTACAAAACAAACAAAAACAGGTTATCTGTACTGACAAGTTCTGGCATTATGTTTTATTAAACAAATGTTCCTTAGATTTACTTCATGTCAAAATCTCCAGACATCTTGAACAGTAAACAGTTTAACAGGACATGAATACTTGAGTCGTGAAATGTATTTAAAATTAAAAAGACATATGTACATTGAAATATAGCATTACACTCCATTAAAAGCCCTAATATGTTTCACTATGAACAACCCTAATAAATGTAACCAGCTCTTAACAGCATCTACAATTTCAAATAAACAATCAAAACACAAAATAGGTTTGTGAATATGGTAAAATAAGAATGAAAGAAATAAGGCTTGCACGACTTTTAGTCCATAACTGTCAAAGCGTTCACACATATCAGGCATGCGAGACATTGAGTGTATTAAGCCAACACAACTAAAGAGTTCGCTTATATGTCCGATGGATCAAAAACATGAAATAGCAGGCAGCCGTGCATCTGTAGCATGTGATGCTAGGACATTTTTTGTTGGACCACTTACAGGATTGATTGTGTTGACGAGCTTCCGAGGTTTACTGAATTGCATCAGACTCTCTCTCAGATTGTTCAGAGGTCCCTCCACCAGAACCTTCTGCTCCTTGTAGTAGTTCAGCAGGTGATTCCAGAGCGGCTGCTTGGATAGAGCTTTAGGGTTTCCCACAATGATGACACCGTACCTGATTCCAAAGAAAAGCTATTTTATTGATATATTTTACAAAAACACCTACTGACACCAAAACTGGACATGAAACATGGGCAGAAAAAGCGTTTCCATCAACCACATTCATGCACTGAAAATACATTAGATGGTGTTTCGATGCTGCAGAGAAGTTTGTGTTTTTGTTTTTGCTTCAATTAATTTAATTGCATTTCAAATACAGATACAAAATACAGACGAAACTTTTTAATTTTGTACTTTTACATAAATGCAGTTGCGTGACTTATTTATCATTATATTTATTACTAGTGACATGGCTATGAACGTCAGTTTCAACACCTTAAATGTTGGGAGGCATCCAGCGATGATTACGTCAAACAAATAAATCGTATCATTCGTAACACAAACAGGTTGAAAAGTTACCTAGCTCTGGTAAGGGCTACGTTAAGCCTGCGTGGGTCATTGAGAAAGCCGATACCCTGGTGCTCATTGGCCCTGACACAGGACAGGATGATAAAGTCCTTCTCACGGCCCTGGAATGCGTCCACACTGGCAATCTCCACCTCCTTAAAACGACAAAATATACATAACACACATTCTCTGCATTAGTAAGTTACTATTCCAAAACACATCTGCGGCAATACTGCCCTCTGAGCCCATACGGTGCCTACAGATAACAATCATATTAAATATCCAGAACAACCGAACAGAGCATCAACCAATTATTCATCTTTTCTCAATGCAAATGTAACAAAGACTGGAGCAAAACAGATGCCCGTGTACCTGGTACAGCTTGGTATGGAGGGAGCCACTAAACTGCATGTATTGCACCAGATACGACCGTTGGCCCTCATATGGAGTGATGATGCCGATCTGGTCAGGCTTGGCTCCGGCCTTCAGAAGACGTGTGGTGATCTTCTCTACATTTGCAGCCTCAGTCCTGCACACAAATTGAATTTTAGCTCAACACATATTACTGGTGTTCTAATCTGCATAAAACTAATTTAGAAGCTATGCATCAAGCTATAGGAACAATCTAGATAAATAGCAATTAAGCAATGTACCTGTTGAGATAGGAGGTGCCCGAGCTGGCAATCTCCTCCTGACCTTGTGTCACATAGAAGAACATGGGCTTGTCTGGCTGAGGCCACTGGAAATCAAAACCCTTCTTAATACGGTCAGCTAAAGTAAAAGAAAAAAAACGAACACACACTCAAACCTCCAGGAAATAGTTCTGTTCCAAACAGAATCATCATTACAAAAGCGTACCCGCAGTAACTCCGTTCTGGAGCGATCCTTCATAAAAGATGTTTGAAGGGAAAGCACTGAGTGCAGGGTGCATACGATATTGCACCTGTAGACGGATCGGTCGGATACCAAGGACCACCAGTCTCTCGAACAAGGACTGTGACAGACCGGCCTTGGCTGCCTTTTTACACATCACCACTGGACCCAACTGGCAGTGATCACCCACTAAAATCAGCTAATGGAGAGGAAAAAAAGTAAGACAGTTAGCAGTAACCACCTTTTACCAAAATTAAGTAATATAATGTAATTAAAATTAACAAGAAAGTCTGGGTTATACCTGCTTGGCTCCCAGCACTACAGGGACCATGCACTCGGGTTCGGTAGCCTGGGTGCTTTCGTCTATCAGAATGGAACGGAACTGCATCTTAGCCAGGCGAGGGTCACCTGCACCCACACAGGTACAGCAGATCACGTCCGCATTCTGGAAGAGACACAGAATTAGACATGAAAAGTAACATGCAGACCATGCTGCTAGCCTGCCAAATTACAAAACTGTTAAACGGGTAAACATATAAGATACTTTTTTTTGTAATTCACTTCAGCACTAACTAAACCAGGCCAGGAGTTTCTCTACTTCTCGCTCTGAAAAAACTACGAGTATCCCTGCTGTACCAGACTGGAATGTTTACAAACCACTGGAACTGTGTCAGTGGAAAAAGGGTAAGAAAGGACCCGGATTGCCCTATTTTGACCAGGCAATCAAACCTAGGACCTGCCTTCTGTGATATAACAGTGTTACCTACTTAGCCACCATCCCACCCATTTAGGAGATGAGGAGAACATACCATCAGCAGCTCCCTTTCTGCGGTACGTTTCAGGGCTCTGTAGCGCTTCTCGTCTGAGGAGGACAGCTCCCCGGTTTCATCCTTCAGTTGCTGCAGCTTTTGCAGCTCTGGCATGCTGTGCAAAACAGTCGATCGGTTTGTGAAAGATCAACAAACTCTTCAAAAGTTATTTAACAACAATTGTAGTCCTTCAACAAAAATGTTAGAACAGCCCAGGACAGAGCACCTGGAGAACAGTTAGGGGTTTGGTGCCTTGCTTAAGAGCACTTCAGTTATCACGTACCAGCAAGCTTCCAATCACAAGCCCGCTTTTCGAACCACCAGGTTGCCTCGAATGAAGAGAAATAGTTTTTTTTTTTTACCTGTCCATGTTGCGGATCTGATTGTGCAGAGCCAAGAAGGACACAGGAGAATCGATGGCCTCCCTGCTTTTGGCACAGAGACGCACCACCTTCAGTCCAGTTTGGTGGATTTTCTCAGTCAGCTGGTCCACAGCAATATTGCTGGGTGCACATACCAGTACTGGTCTGATAAGAGACATTAAAATCAAAATTATCTTATCTGCAAAATACCATGAATTCTTTAGGAGTAGAGATCATACGGTCAAAATCAAGCCAACTGAATCAGTACTAAAAAGTTATTCCCCGTTTATAACATGCCTGATAACTGCCTGATTAATAAAGTACAAGCACAATTTTAAGGTATGTATTAATTGATATTGATTATCGCAAAGTCATTACATCTTTATTAATGTGATCCAAGAGAGAAGAAGGAGTGCATTTATTTTTTTATTTTAATTCAATCATGACCAACCAGACGATGTGTCTACATGCAAATTCCCCCGTTTTCATAAATTGGTCGGAATACTTTAAATGTTAGATCGTGAATTAAAGGAGTTCTCTTGCGGCTCACCCATTGCCCTGTCGAGCAAGGTGGTAAACGATGGTTGCTGAGGTGACTGTTTTGCCTGTACCAGGAGGCCCCTGGATCAGACTGAGAGGACGTTGCAGCACAGTCTTCACAGCATACACCTAAAAAACAATGTTCGCAAAAATAAAAAGTTCTAGATTTTAAAGTATAATACTTATGTTATATGCTCAAGAAGATTATTTCTCAGTAATATGGCATCAACACAGAAGAATTAAATACCCACCTGTGAATGATTAAGGTCAGGAAGGCCTTGGGCAGTGAAGCGTTTAGGAAGCTGGCACTTAATAATCACGTCCTCAACCTCATGGCCGAGTAGCTTGTGGTAGATATAGCCGGACACTGAAGTCTCGTCCACCGCAAAGGTTTTTAATGCGCTCTGCATGCTAAGAGAAACCCCCACAAATGACAATTCACACGATTCAACACAAGTGAGCGGTTAATTAACGGTTACTTATACATATTAGAAATCATTCCAAGTTTGACCACAAACCAAAGAAAGTCACTAACCGATCGAAGGAAGTTGATTTCCAGACGAAATCCACTTGGAAATTGTGGGGCACTTCGACAGGAGCTCCAGCACTGCTCCTTAACTCAATAGCAATCTCATCCCCATAGTCTAAAAAATGAATCATTAAGGAGCATAGATGACCAAACATTCTGCTTCAAGATATTTGCTTCTCCAGCTTTAAACACCCCACAACGTTAATAAACTATGACAATACTGAAACAAGTCTGACAGCAATTTATACAAACAAGCGTGCAAAAGGATACTGTCAGGAACTTTGATGACATGACCAATCCCCTTCCAGAGTGGAGCCAGGTCTCCTTTATAGCGTAGGCAGATCTCATCGCCTTGCATCAGTCGCATGTCTACACAAAGAAAACTATGTCATCACTGCTGCATTAAATCCTTCAGGAATTGACTTGTATTACCTCGTAATATCACCTCGATTACTTATTACAAATCCGCATTTACAACCACACAGACACATACAGGAGCATGCGCCCGTGCATACATCGATGAAGGATGCATGGGGCACAGAGTTAGGGATGGGATGGATATGAACCACTGGTAGACACAGGATGACGAAAGCAAATATTACCACCTGAATCCGTCTTCGGAAGGGTGAAATAAGCAATCCTCTTTTTATTCAGACCCAAATCCCACCTGACAGTAATATTGTCTTGGGTCTAAAACAAAGAAAAGAATAAGAAGACATATTACTAATTAAAAACTATTAAAAACAAATTATTACTACATAATTAACGAAGTTCACCACTGAAGACTAAAGAAAGCAGTTTAATCTGTAATCAGTTTAACCTGAGACTCTTTAAGCTTTTTGTCATAATCCGCCTCCAGTTTGACAAGAGGACCAAATATGTTCTGGTACTGATAAGCATCCTCGTAGCGCAGCAGCACATGCTGAGGCTCCTCGTCCACACCAGGCTTCTCCAAATCTTCAAGTGTTGCAGTGGGATTTTCCTGCAAATCAGAAAATGAATTGTTAAGACAATTCATTCAAAACTTTAACAGCTAAACCAAAGTTCCCTAACCGTCTACTCGAAAAAAGTTTGTGTTAAAAAGTTTAATTAGTTATTTTCATTCCTAGGTGGCATGAGTGTCTAGTTTTTAGGGCTGTCCGCAAATAATAGATTTTTCGTTGGTCGACCGAAAAAATTACTAGTCGGCCAAATTCCATTGGTCGACTAGTCGAAGGACCAATGGAATTTCGC
>JAOUQU010000016.1:555617-566121 GCA_028566735.1 Ammoglanis amapaensis | reverse complement strand
CGGTCGGTCGGTCGGTCGGTCGGTCGGTCGGTCGGTCGGTCGGTCGGTCGGTCGGTCGGTCGGTCGGTAGGTAGGTAGATCTTTATCGATCCCTTTGGGTGGTTCCTTCAGGGAAATTGAGGTCCTAGTAGCCTCATAATTACACTCAAAGAAAACGTTAAATAAGTGAGAATAAATGTAACACAGTAAGTTAGTAATAAAGTAAAATAAGAAAAATGTTCTGTCTCTGTACATAAAGTACTTTGGAGTTGTTAGCAGCATATAAAAAAAATACAATGTGCATAAAAATTATTAATAGGTGAAAGTATTGTGCTTATGTGATGATCCAGTTAACTGTTATTCTTCCTATTGTCCACCCTGTTACCCCCCCCCCCCCCATGAGGTATGTGAGGTACAGTATGATAGCACGAGGGACAAAAGAGTCTTGTAATAAACTACAGCATTGCAGTCTGATTTGAGGGCTAAAATACTTTTTGAAAATACTATTTTCATCATATTTTCATTTTAAGCATTATGTACAGATGCAACCCGGCACTAGTGAGATGTTTTGAACCAGAATCCTTTATGTTAGCACTCCTGTTTCTTAAAGACTACAGCTGGCTACATACGTAGCTCATTTTCTTACACCCCAAAAGATTTTAAAGTCATACACTATTTATGAATGTTTCAATCAATCAATAAAAATGAAACATGGGGATTGAAGGCACCCGGGAGTGAGACATGTTACTCAATGCTGTATATTCTTGTAGCAGTCGTAATCTGGTAGTTAGAGAACCGGGTTTATGATCGTAGAGCTGCTGGCTCGAGTCTGAGAGTCAACAGGTCACGACTGAAGTGCCCTTGAGCGAGGCAGAGAATCGCCTAAATGCTTCCCGGGTGATAAAAATGCCCACCGCGTCGGGCACTTGCGCTCACTGCTGACCCCTAGTGTGTGTTCACTAGAGTTTGTAATTATGTAAATGTGTTTCACAGCACAGGTCGGGTTCAATGGGAAACACTGGTTTTCTGTTCTGAACAACAATTCAAAATTCTATATACAAACGGTGCTCTTTTTATCTGCCTTGAATAATGTAAATTAAATAAAGCCTTAATAAAATATTTTACCAGTGCCTTACTGACACACATATATAACGAACACGTCTATTAACAGGCATTAATAAGAACATTTTCAGAGAAAGTAATATGAAATGTTTTCTTGAAATATATTAACCCTGGACTGTTGGGTTTGACCAGAAGCTTTTGTG
Organism: Ammoglanis amapaensis; assembly: GCA_028566735.1. Lineage (NCBI taxonomy): Eukaryota > Metazoa > Chordata > Actinopteri > Siluriformes > Trichomycteridae > Ammoglanis > Ammoglanis amapaensis. Next base: position 564,877 of record JAOUQU010000016.1, on the reverse strand, counting down.
TTTATTCGATTGCATTTTAGCCTGTAAGCAACCCTGATATCCTTCAAACAGCTTCAACCTTTTATTATTTCGGCCTTTTCAAAGCTCAACTGCATAATATCCTTCCAAACGGGATTTATTTTGGGCTCTTAAGTACAGTAGTCTGTAAGTCTTTTTTTATCTAAATGCATTCAACATGATTGTTGAGCTCACGTTTTTAATGACTTGGAACAACGTGCGACAAGCATTCCTGCAGCAAGTGTGTGGGAGTTTTTACACAGTTGTTCAGATGCACAGCTGCTGCCGTGATCCAGGATTTCCCACCATGAGGTTTAGTGAAAATCCTTCCCATCTAATCACAAAGCCCCTGCACCGTTAGTTTTAAAGACACGACTGCATTAGGGGAGTTAGCAACTGATTTTGCCGTTGGCAGAAGTACCTGCGGACGAAGATGCTACTGACTGGAAAGTTCAGATGACTCCAGTTCAGAATCCTGGGATTTAAACAAGTTGAGGTGTATTGGGAACGTTCTCTTGCCAGTTTCAGGTTGATTTCTTTTCTGCCTGAAGGCAGGCCCAAAACCTTTTTCCATTCCAACTGCATAGTCAAGTGTGACGCTCTTGGAAATGCCAGTCTGGGGCTCATCTTTCATCCAGGCGGAACCCGTGAGTGTAGGGTAACTGTTCAGTCAGGTGGTTGAAAGGTGTATATACGAAGAAGAAGGCAGTGATATTTAAACACGCCATACCAGCTTTCCTGTCTTGACATGGCCGGCCTTAAAATAGACTTACTACCAGTTGTCCTGAAGTAGGCACTTTAGCTTTGATGACCAGGCAGCACAAGATTAGATTCGCCCCTCATATCAGCTGAGGCGGGTGTGATGTGCCCTCGGAAACATAAGCTATGGTAATGTGGTTTTCAAGAGCGCTAATGTAAGTGTCTTTAGACAGAAATAGAAGTCGATTTGTGAATATCTGAGTGTGATGTCGTGGTTATGTAACGATTCTAGTTTTCATGTTTAATCACATAAACTGGAGAAATAAAATACAGGATATAAAATTCATTAAATATATATGCGATCAAAAGGTAATGAATTCCATTACTTAATAGCTCGTTGTTGTTTTGGAATACTTCTTCACCACTGTGCTTTTACACAATTTACACGGGAACTGTACCCCTGCAGTTAGCCCAATCCGTGTATTAAAACACTCACACACACTAGGGGGGAGCTATTAGATATTATTCCCATCTGCCTTGGCATGGCACCCAAGGACCAGTTAGGTCAGGACCTGTTGAGTCCAGAAACTTTCTGTTAACAAGCCCAGTTTACTAACCACCAGTTTACTAACCACCCGTTTACTAACAACGGATGCCCATGACCTCTCAATATTCCTTTATAGGAAACAATCTTATACCTATACACCCTGTGCTCTTTTTTTGTTTCCTAACAGTGCATTCCACTAAGTGTTATAAGAATGACTTACTTATCATTTATCACCTAAATGAACATGCGCTGTAACTGTTTCTGCTGTTTATTTCCATCAAATTTGTGTTCAACCTTGTCGATAATCACTTTTCTAGCCATTAAACTGCTTGACGTTCTTCCTGTGTCATTATTTCCACATGACAGCTTGTCTCTTACGACAGTATCGCCTACATCAAGATTAAACACAAATAGCAAACACTATTTGAGCTGAGCTTGTTCCAGTGTGAATGTAGTTTAAGTATTTGGAGACTGTTAGTAAGTATTAAGTGAACTTTTTGACAGAACATAAATGCAGATGGACGATGACGACATATTTAAATACTGTATTGACCTTGAATTAAAGACTTAAAAAGTCCCATCAACACATTAATAAGTCTTTAATTTGTTTTGTGTCATGGTGGTGTTGAGTAACTGTTTAGACAGGTGCTTATTGTGTGTGGTTATAACATTTTCACCATCGCAAAGTATTGATTCATAGAATAAAATGTTCAACCATGAAAAATGACACACACAACAGAGTGAGTTCAATATTTCATTTCATTTTTCATTGAGAATATTTTCACGTATGGCACTTTATTACTGTTACATGTACAACACGTCGTAACAGTCATCCATGCTTTCCAGCAGTGTGTCTTAATTCCAGCCAACCATGAATGAATATAAAATAAAAGCTAAAGTACATATATAATACTGAAATAAAAAAAGTCCAGAAATCTGCCAGTAGTTCTAAGAATGTTGTATCCTTATATTTACACATGTCGTTCGGTTTAATTAAATGTACTATATACAGGTATATATACAGGCACAGCAGGTCGCTTGCATAGGCTGAAAAAAAGAGGAACATGTAAGTGTTAATTACAAATTGCAGGTTCTCATTTATTAATCATGATGTGACAAGAATTGAACTTACCTATAAACTATTTAACAAGCTGTTCTGGATGTCCTGGTAAACCTGGTTGTAGATCTCATCTCTGGATTTTGTGCCATCGAGATATCCTAGTAAAAGTGTAAAAATAAACAACGATCACTCACAACTGTTCGCAATCATTTACTCATACTGAGAGATTTACTTACGAATAGACATGCAATTGCTCTCCATCTCTTTCCTGTGTTTCAAGTACATGGGCCATACATGGCCGTCAAACAGACCGGGTGGGTCGGGAACAGTGTAGGTTCTCGTGCTATAGAGACACAGGAAATATGTGTAGATGTAACACAATAATTAAACATCCCATGGGGAAAATTTTAATCAGTGTGTTAAACCTATAATTGGAACAAACCTTCTCCTTCTCTTGCACTCCTCATATGGAATGGCAACATAATAGCTTTTGTCGAAGAACTCGATCAAAGGTCTGCGAAGAAATGACACCGGTTACCGATGAGGTTAGACCTCACAAACGTGCCCACTCGGCGTTTTACTTCAAATCGAATGCAAACCTACTTGTAATTATAGAGAAGAAATCCCTCAACAATGAGTATGTGGAGCTCTCGCTCAGGATCGGACCCTTCTGTCGTTGGAGAGAGGGTCACACCATGAGAGCGAGCAAACTTCACCGGGTTCTCGTCCCAGCCTTTTACGGTGTTCAACATGGCCTCCATGTCCAGGGCTGTGATAACTGCACAGGGTGACATTAAAAAAAAAAAATCCACGTCTCACAAACCAGGACACTATACCATACCTATGAAAACCTTTTTCTTCTGGTAAACTTTGATTTAATTAATATTACATTATTATATGAATTCAAATTTAAATATTAAGTCAATTTATGTTACAAAATAATAAAAAAAACAATGTAGTCATATAAAGATGGGTAATACGTTACTGTCATTTATTTTTCCTACAGCCGAAAGCCATTCTTACCATCCCACTGTTTAAAGCCGTCCTCCCCGAGGTCTATTTGATCTTGGGGCTGCAATAACAGTGACCAATAAAACATTGCTGCAGATCACGCACGCAGTGCTGATCCCACCTGGACATACAACGCCAAGCCCTCATGCTAAACATGACCGTCACGTTTACTTCAGTTTGTTAAAGTACACCTCGGTTAAGCGGCAATGCACATTTACTGTATGAGTATTTGGGTTGATCGAGTTGAATAGCACATAACTGATCGGTTAGCAGTTACAACAAATGGATTTATGTCGATCAAAGTGGCATTATGAAACAATAATGGCATTCAGCTATGAATATGCATTGGTTGATGAGGTATACATTAATATCTTGAGTACAGTTAGTAACAAATGAATGTCCGATACCTCTAAAGCCCCGTTGTCTTAGGGGTCAATCAGAGGTAAATCAGAACATTCATTTAAAGTAAGCTGAGGGTGGATGTCCAGGAGAACACCAGCGTAGGACTGTAAGAACCACATGGAACGGACAACACAAACACACCTATTCTACTTTACCTGTACCTGTCATCCTGTACCACCTCACACTTCAATTAAAGTGCCAGAAACGAAGAAGCATATTTAGTTCTATAAATAACTTTTTTTTTTCATGGCTGGTCCATGAGGCCCCATGTGTAGTTTCTAATTCATTCCATAGTAGAAGGAATTTCTTTCTGACCTTTAGCAAATTGTGACAGTATCATGAATCTTGCATAATTTCTAGCACCTTTACTTGTAAGTATGGGTGGTTTATAATCAGCGTCTAGTATTTATGCAGATTTAAATTAACACAACATTTTGGATTCTTTTCATACCTTGAAAAAGTCATCTTGATGTATTACACAGCAGTTTGGTAGAATCTTCACAAGTCGCTTGGTCAGGGTGGTTTTTCCACCGTTGGTCACACTGTAAACATAAGAAAATACTAAAATGATTAGAGTAAAATGAAAAAATAATAATCAATTAGTGTTATTATTTCTTTCAAGCAATCTCAATTCCAGCCAGTACCTTACTGGCATGTTGAATGACTTACCCTCCTATGCCAATGATAAATTTCATCTTATATTAGAATTGTCTTGGTCTTAGTAGTCAAAGCAAATAAACTTTCCCTAAAGTAAAGAAAGTTTAAGGAATGATTTCTGTTCTCTTCCTCCACCTCTCTCTGCTGCGATACTTCATTCAACGGCACCCACTAAATAAATAGCTCACCAATACTCTACGCCCCGCCCTTTTGTTCCCGCATAACCAATCATGGTCTTCAGCACAGAGGCTGTTGACCAATCACAAACGAGTGCATGTGCTTCATTTGCATATCACTAGAACCGCCCTTCAGCCACCTGTTGCGCTCAGTCAGGCACCACGTGGCTGCCTCCATGTTAGGTACAAGCAGTGCTTTCTTATTTATTCTTATTTAGCGCCGTAAATGTTGAGTTTTAGAGCGGAAATCATGTCAATGATGTTGATATTATAATATTGGTAAAGGTTGTGAAAGAATATCGAAGAACTTTTGGTATTCAGGGCCAACAAATGACCCAGTATCGCTTAACCAGTAATGATAGATTTATTAGCCAGTTATAATAGCATCTACATGTCCTACATAAGGGCATCGTTTATAAACAGCATCATCTTAATTATATTTAAGTTATCATCAAGTTATCAAGTCACTAAAATGTTTTAATTCCAGTTTACTGTCTTTGTTTTGTCCAGGGTTGCAGTAGCTACTTAAAGTCTAAGACGGAATATCATGGACTCCTGAAGTCTGTAAATAGTGTATGATGAACAGGTTTTACGCCCTTGGAAGGAATGAAGACAAAACTCGTCTTCACTTGTCGTGTTTTGGAAACATACACAACGATTATATCAGACAATACAAACAGCAATATAATAACATTAATAGTGCCATCTACCAAATATTAAAGAACTTTTAATATCCCACATAAAGACATAAACTTACTTCTGTTGTAAAATGATTCACCATTAGCTTTTAGCTATTAAAATAAATACCTATTGAATAGCCACCTCCCACAACATGGAGTTCATTGACTTCTCGCAATGTCAATAAAATGCAATGGTAACTTGATTAATTAGGTTATGATAGCGTTTCTGTGTCTGTGTTTATGATGTAATATTAAGCACAATCAGATGTCTGTTTATTACAGAGGTTTACAGAAGATATTATTAAACATGTATATATTAAACTTGAACAAATTTGTCCACACTTCATGTCTGTATTTTTCTTCAAGCTTATAACCTCTCAAAACATGCCATGGATGGACTAGATCATCTGAATTGTTTTGAAGAGTATGCAATGATTGTAGTGAGACGGGTTTTTCTCGAATGTTTCGAGTTGTCGGCATTAAACAGCGTTTTTATTTGAAAGTTAATTAATGCGACCATAACGCTTTAAATAATCTTTTCAGTTGTACGTTTAATTGAAATGATATTGAGGTGTCTTTGGCGCCATGTTGTAAAACCTAGGCAGGACTTGGCATACTATGTGCCATACACTACATTGCACTAGCGTCTCACTTTACTGTCTGGACTCCTGCTTCTGTCACTTCTCCAACATACCAACAGAGATTATTTAAACATCATATCAACAAATAGAAATGCTTTTCTGAGATTAAAATACAACTTACTGTACGTTTACTTTGATTATTTATAGTTTATTCTATCAGAACGGGCTGACGAGGTCAGGCTCATTTCACAACAATTAGTCACGAGGCACAGCCATCGTCATACATTTAAAAAGTTGGTCTCGAACTAATTCAATAAAAACTATTTCAATGCTGCCGGTGAATCTTTGAGTTGACGTTATTTTATATCCCTTAATGTCAATCTCAGTATATCGATTTCTATCAGTCTAGATTTGTGAGCTGAGCCTGGACAATATATAACCAATGATTATATTTATTTAAAGCACTGTATTATCATATCACAGTTCAGACGTGATTTGTCAGGTGGAAGAGCATGGAACATCTGCACGTGTTCTTAATTTCCTAACTTGCGTAGCTGGCATGCCAAGTGGGAATTTTCCTTACTGAAAAGATCCGTGCCATGTGAACAGGGCCTCGATCTAAATTTGTCAGTGTGCCTGCGTGAAAAAGGTGACACTGCATCACGAATGCTTCTGATGTAACCAATAGGATTGATCTGTCGACACGTGACCCATCTGGACCGGTCACAATGATGCTATTTTAGCTCAAGCATTGTAACTTTTGCACGGAATGAGATCAAAATGTTCTTAGATGGTTTGTTGGATGGTAGCGGCCACCATCCATCCTGCACCATTATCGATGCAAACACCTTGTATCAGGGTGACCTCGAATGAGGCCTGCAGAACACGTGTTCTAGTTTGAGAATGTTTGGCAACATTTGCTTTGAGAATGAACTTCACCGAACTGACTTTAGCAGAAATCACTTATAAACAGAGACATAAATAAATCTTGTACCAGAAAAGGAAATTTACAAAAGCTACGTCTAGTTCTCTTGGCTTGTAGGAAACTAGGATGGACCTAATCATTTTAGGAACATGTACTTTTGAAAAATCAGCCTCCAATTGCTTCAGATCAAAGATGAACAGTACTGTTTATTATGTGTTTAATGTTTTAATGTTTATTATAAATTCAATAAATCAGACGAGTATGCAGAGATGATTTTTTCTTTTTTTTACTTTATTACAGGTCAAGTCTACAAACAATACTCACATGTACGAAACTGAGTTAAAATGTTCTTGTTAGAATACACTGTACAAACATTATGATCACTATACAATATACAATGTGTTGGCAGTAGCACGTGAAATAAATTTGATTTGTGTATTACATGCATCGTGTGTTCTTACATTTGATAATAAGAACGTCTACGGAATGTTATTTATTATTGCAACCATGTACTTTTATAGTCTCAGCGTCTAATCTGTTATTCATGAAGAGATAGAATTGAATGGCAACCGTGTGAACATTTGGAACTGTTGCTCAGTGGTCCGTTTCATGCTACAATATACCACAGATTTTGTACACAAAGTACACATCGTATGTTACATTCATATTAACATTTCTCTTTATATTACAGTAGAAAAACATCTCTATGTTATCTACACGACAGAATGACAGGATAACAAATCACGACTGTGCACTGCATGTCCTGCAGTTTGTTAAGGTGAATGCAGAATCTATTCTGAGCAAACTTTTGCACTACTGTACAATCTAGAACCGAGTTTTCAGATTCTATTTCAGACTGCAATGTTTATTTAAAGTCCCACATAGAATTTTGAGAATCACTATCAAGCGTCATCTGTGGTAAATCAAACTGGTGAAGTGAAATTTGGTTTACAAATGTGCATTAAACATTTAAAGTTTATTGTCAATTTTGTCAAAATATAAGATTCCAAATTCAAATGATCCTAACCTAAATAAGCTATAAAAAATAATCTAATGTATTGTATGTATATTTTTGACGCTGTACATTTAGTCTGCTTTGACATAAATTACTTTTGACTTTTTTTGTCAGGTTGTTAAGAGACTACACAGCACGGTGATGAAAATGATTTGTCGGTGAATATTAATATAGATGGAAGCAGATGGAAGCTTCAAATCTGGTCATTCAAAGGTGATCATTTCCTTAGTCAATTACCTGGAAACAATAATAAAAAAATAATTCAAATACATGAACGTAATGCACCCTGCATGCTTTGATGCACTTCAAAATTATCCCTCCACATTTACCTCAATTGGTGCAGGGAAACACACATTTATGCCCACCAGTGAACACATACTAAGGGGCAGCAATGAGCATGTGTGTGCGGCGCGATGGGCAGCCTTGGCCACAGGCCATAACTGTGTATCAGTTAAGGGTTTGGTGCCTAACTCAAGAGCACTCCCACAATCAAACTGATCATATCGAGCCCTGTTCTCGACGCACCAGGCCACCGCTGGCCACGTGCCCCTGGTCAAAATAAGCAAGAGCCTCAGCCTATGTCTGGGTGTCTAGGTTTGTTACTAATACACCTCATAATCTGTGTTTTGTGTCATTTTACAAGACAGCGTTTCTTACCTAACATTATTGTGGATCCTCCGCAGCTACTGACACAGGCCTGGTGCTCAGGTGGTAAAGAAGTCTTATACACAGTTATATTATTGAACTGATATCTGGCTGCTAACTTGTGCCCCTCTTCACATTTCTGACAAGTCACAGGGCGGTTATCACAAGGCACTTATGAGCACTGACATCTGACAGCAGCATGATATGCACCGATGTACTGAGCAGGTTAACAGTGTGGTAGGTTCTTAAAAAGAAACGATAAATCACTGCAGAGAGATCTAGTGGTATGTGAGCTCAGAAACCCATGCACTCGTAAAATAACATTGATCAGGTTCAAGTGGGTGATAGCCGGTGTTCTGGAGAGGGCAGTTGGGCTATGTCTGGGTGTCTAGGTTTGTTTCTAATACACCACATAATCTGTGTTTTGTGTCATTTTACAAGACAGCGTTTCTTACCTAACATTATTGTGGATCCTCTGCAGTTATTGACACGGGCCTGTGAAAAGAGCAGATTCATGGCCATTAAAAAAATTCATAACAAACTTGCATGTAGACAATGCATGTAGCATAGAATGATATTTTGTACAATCTGGTCTAGAGTTAAGGACCTCTAGACCAACGATAAAAACTATATGCTAAAATATTATACTTATATTAATTTTACCTTTCTGACGTCGATTTTTCATTTTGTCGCTGGTTATGCTCAATCCTGTCGGATTAAAGACAACAGAGAAAAACAATGAAATCATTGCTGGCATATTTTTCAAATGAAGTTAACTCATCTCTTGCTTTCTTTGTATATATGGCCTTTAAATTCAATTTGAGTTAAGTCCTGCTTTAATCAATTGCCCCCCTCTTAAATAATT
>JAOUQU010000016.1:477817-491013 GCA_028566735.1 Ammoglanis amapaensis | reverse complement strand
ACCGCCACTTACTGGTATGGAGTGTCACGTCTTCCTTTGTGACGCCGTTCAAATTAAAAGTTCCAGAAGTCCTTTGATGAAACGCAGCGTTTTTATTTCCTGCGACTAATCGACCAATGGAATTTGTCCTAATATTAATTTTTTCGGTCGACCAATGAATAATCGATTAATTGCGGTCAGCCCTAATATCAGCAAAGTGATTTAGCTTTTACCATAAATTGTTTCTAAATCCTCTACATTGGGTCAGAAGGAAAGACAAGAAAGTGAGTCCACAAGTTAGTCACGGATCCACCAACACTGCTAAAGTGTCGAATAAAACGTCTGAAACATCCATCCAGAGTAACCGTGACAACCGACAGATTCGTGCTGTGTGTGTGTGTGCGTGTAATGGACTCACACTTGATAGTCTAGGAGTCGATGCTTTCTCCATCTCAGAGGGATTTGATGACACACAAAACCCTCCGAGGCTGCGATCAATTAGTACCGGATCCATAATTCATTAGGAACACGGTTCGAGTGGACCGGTGTGTGTGTGGTGGTGTGTGTGTGGTGTGTGTGGTGGTGGTGGTGCAGGGGGTCGTGTATATTGTACCTTCAGCTCCGGCATGCTGCCAATCAGCTCATAGGGCAGACGCACATCTGGCTGACTGGTGTAGTCCAGTGGGACCAGCTGTGGGGCCAGATCACGATACCTATGAAAGAGTCTCATGACCAAAAATAACAATTCACTTCATTTAAATAAAGTCATCATATATTAATCATCCATACATAATGCTTAATCCTTACATTTAGGGTGAATACACTGAACACCTGAACAGGTCGCCAGGCTGTTACAGGTTACAGCGACACACACACACACACACACACATGCACACAGAATACAATTTCAGTATCTCCAATTAACCTGACTGCATGTCTTTGGACTCTTACAAACTCAGATTTCCTTACTTGCTGAATAACTTTCTCGTTGTTAATAACAATAATTCTTGTACAGTTACGTACATCAATAATTACCTTAATATTTCTTTCCTGGTGAAGTATGTACAGTCCTGTAAATAAAAAAATAAAACAAAACGATGCTGTAAATCTTCTGAATGACTTTCAGACGTCACTGATTCGACATTTTTAAGTAGAATGTTAATAAATATATAATAACATGTTAACATATAAAAGCGTGGGATAAAATATTTATAATTAACAGCGTTGTGAACATTTTTTTTTTTTGCAACACCAGGTAATTTTGTGAAGATATTTGGTGCAAGAAAAATAAATGCAAAGATTTCACAAAGTACAAATAAATATTAATTAACAAATTATATATCATAAACAAGAAATAACTAATAATTTTTAATAATTTGCACTATAATTCACAATGAATTTTACAGCTAGTACTATATTAAGATGTATACTAAGAAATAAAATAGTTATTAATAACAGTACAGTGTCTGAATCATTGCATAATCAATAAAAAAATATATTTACTCTCCTTCTTGATCAAAAAATCATTCACATCGGTCCAGTTTTGCCAAATTGTGTGGTTAGATGTGACTCGAGCCTCTTTGTGTTATTATGAACAAGTCAAATGTGTTGAAAATGTGTTGAAAATGCAGTGCAAATATTCGAATAAATTAATATGAAAAGTTGATAGTAAACATAAATTGGACCGACCTGATATGCATCCAGTTGCTGCGGAGTGAAAATGGTCTGCTTGTTCCCCATTACAAAAGCAACCCCCCAGGGTCCCCGTCAGACTTAACACGGTACGTCTGTAACTAAACGGATGTTAGTCATGTGTGTAGTTTTATATGAGATGTAATGTTAGTGTGGATGTCGTGAGGTGGAAGCTCGAGCAGATATTTACCATATGAAAAGTTTGGTCACAACAGGGACTCGTGGAGGCAGCGGTGGATCGAATGTCCCTTTGAGGCCCCGTTATAATGGCAGCATTTCATCGTTTTCATTGCCCTGAGTGGCAGGCTCTTTTTGGATGTGAAGCTGGCTGTCGGTCAGCAGAAGTGCCCATGGCACCAAGCCCCTGCTGTGAATAGGGGGTGAAGCCTCAGCCAAGGGTCACATTACACCTGTCTACCCGAGGCTCACACTGACTGGGTGCAGGAACCTAAACCTAAAATGCATCTATAACAAAAGGAATAATATCAGTGTAAGGTGTATTAAATATCTTATCGCACACAATGAACAGTCAACTGTGAACTTATTGATAGTGATAGTTGATGTTGACTGATGTAGACGTGTGCAGGTGGTTAAATAACTGGATTTGTGATTGGAAAGTTGTCGTGTAAGCACCGAACCTCTAACTGCTCCCGGTGCACCATGGCTAGGGCTGCCCATGGAGACAGATATGTTCCCTGCAGTCCTTTAGAGTATTTACACTTATTTATGCCCTTATTTCTGTATTTGACAAGCAAACTTTCAAACGCGTACTGGTGTTACTGGTGTGTGTTAGGATTTGAAGAACTTGATTGTACCACAACAAAACAACAGACGCAGTAAGAAAATGTCGGTGTTGCATCGAATTCTGTGACCCGCCGAAATGGGTGACCACCCAGCGCGCTGCGCATGCGTCACACGATTCGTCGAGTGACAGAATTCGGTGCAACACCGTTTCACACGCCATTTTCTTTTCCCCCGTTTAACAGTGTGTCGTCGCTGGTCGAGTTTTAGGAACTGAACATTTGTCTTAGTCGTCCTTGAAATGGAGTCAAACGATTCGGGTAATTAATAATTACGCGTATTTATTCATCTTAAGTCACGTTTATATAGGTTGTTCCTCGATAACGGTGTCCGGTGGGTTTGTTTTGCTAGTTAGCCATTAGCTAATCGCAGCGCTAATCCCAAAACGGTCTGTTTATACCATACCCGTTTTACGTCACGGCTTGGTTCCTGGCTTGTGATTGGTCGACTGATACAGGTTCGCTTACATGATTGGTCGTGTAAAGTCATCGCTATTAGGAAAGCGGGTGGGTTATATAGTGCCACCAAGGTGTCTCTGAAGTCACGCGTTTAATAAAAAAAACATATAAAGAACAATTATTTTGACCCTTTAATGATGCATAATACTCGTTTTATAACTACATTTGAGTGACGCAAGTTTAAATGAACGTTTAATGAGTGCTGTCATGTTATACGAGGATTCGAATTTATTATTTATTTAATATTAATAATCAAAGTGGATTCGATGTATTTTGTTTTATTCGTTACTTTATTTGTTATATCTTTAAACATTATTAAACACAGTTCACTTTACATAGTACTTTAGTTTACTACAATAATTTATAGCCTAACCATGATTTATATAGTAAAGGATGGATCAGAGATTTGCTTTGGTTTTTAAATAAAATATTAGATGCAAATGTTTTTTAATGCAATACTTTTCTTTTGTTTGTTTAATTGTTTTTTTAAGCCAGAGCAGGCTGGAAAAATAAACCTGGTCAGCAGAATAACAGATTTACTGGGATTATGCGACAAGAGGAATTAATAGCCCAGAAGAAACGAGAAATCGAAGCCAAAATAGCAGAACGAGCCAAAAAGAACCCGTCAGTCCCCAGCAAACCTGCGCAGAGGTAAAGTTTCCTGATTTTCATGATATTTTACCGTGAATTATTCAGAGCCTTGCTGGTTATAAGTTCTCAGTGTTAAATGTGTTGGTTTTTGTTCTTTAGTGCTCCTGTTGCAAAGGAAGATACGTCTAACAAGTTTATAAACGACGGAAGCTTCCTTCAGCAGTTTCTGAAGATGCAGAAAGAGAAATCCGCTACAGGTTCAGAACCATGTCAAAAGTATCATGCCTTAAAAGTCGTCTCGTACAAACAGAATTTGTTGACTAACTTGTTTCAATCAACTTCCAAAGGTTCCGGATCCGCTCAGAGCCCGGCCTCTTCACAGACTCAGAAGAAAAGCATTTTAGTTGGGAAACGTCCTGGTCTGAGCGTTGGAAATATGCTTAAAAGCTACTCACAAGTCAAAAAGACCCCTTCAGAGATCCCTCGACCGAGTGTCTTCAGTTCTCCCGAGGAAGAAGACGAGGATGTGAATGATGAACATTTTCTGAATATCAAAGGTAGCTCACAGCAAAGTGTTTGTGTCGTTTTTGTTTAGGACTACAGATCGTAAAAGCTCTGATCAAATCGTACTAATGGGCACCAGTTTGCGGGTTTAACAGTTGGTAAACACATTATTTCACTTGGTTTAGGCTAACGGTGGTGTTCATGTCACCGGTATTGTGTCTGCTGCTGAAACATTATGTTTCACAGTACGACTCTGTGCATGTCCTGTGTCACTAGTATGCAGTGTTGAGTATGTGCGTTACGGTGGAGTACTCATAGCCTGCTTAAAGTTTCCCCCCCAGAGGATGAAGACCTGGTTAACATCATCAAACGCATCGCTGGATTTATTGCCGAAGGCGGGTCGGAGCTGGAAAAGAAAGCAATGGAAGACTACAAGGACAATCCCATCTTTTCGTAAGTTGCTGACATTTACAGTCGTGGTCCAGAACAAGATTGTCTGTATATTAAATATATTTAAAAGTTACGTGTTTCCGTTAAATGAAAAGAGAACCCATTTCTTCTTCTTTTACAGATTCATGTTTGAGAAGGAGAGTATGGAATATCTGTACTTCCGAAAAGTTGTAGCTCAACTGAGACAAAAGCAAGGTTCATCTACACGAGCAAATGGTAAGATTCTGTTCTTTGTATTTATTTTTATTAAAGGGCATTTGTTTTTCCGTTGCTCATTACACTGGTACCTTTAGCATCTGTTCTTATAGATTTATATGTACAGTAAATTTCTTTTGGCACAGTTTATCATATATTAATTTACATCACCTAATCCAAATAGTAAGGGCGTTTTTTTTTCAGAAACTGATTTAAAAATAATAATGTAATAATGACAGCATGCAAAGGTACCAGTATATTATGTTTTAGAACGTTACCTACCTGCTGCCCCTTCCCTCTTTTATCCCTCCACTTACAGTAGACTGATAAGGGGCAGGTTAGTAGTTTGAATTGAGTCCCAGTACTGATAGGCTGCTTAAAGTCTCCTCCTCAGTGGACGAGGAAACGAAGAAGGTGGCGGAGAAGCTGGCTCGGTTCGTTGCTGACGGAGGGTCAGAGGTGGAGGCCGTCGCCATCAAGCACAACCACGACAATCCCACATTCAGGTGAGCATCCTGACCATTTCTCAGTGTCTTTAAGAGAAATCTGGTTTCTGAGAGTTTTATTTTCTTTGCCAGTGTCACCCTTGGGTCTCTCAATGGGGGTCTTTTGGTCTGGTGGTCCTAAACAACATCGACTATTTACTTCACTATGAATGTTGCCAGCTTTATGTTTTGACTGCATTATAACTTGTCTCTAGCTTCCTCTACGATAAGCAAAGTCCTGCTCACCGCTTCTACAAGGCTAAAGTGGAGGAGTACCGCCGGGCCAAGAACTGTTCCGAAGCCTCCTCCAGTGCCAAATCGTCCTCAGACATCAAGCGGCCGGTACAAGCTTCACAATTTGCTCCACCGTCGTCCTACTCCGACAGCCCACCTCGAACCGTGCCACAGAATCAGGACACCACACCGACAAGTGTAAAACGCAGGAAGAAGAGTCGCTGGGGCTCCGAGGAAGACAAAGTACCACTGCCTGTTCCTCCAATCATCATGCCTTCAATGATCAAACAGGAACCCGATACTCCATCGCTGTCTGGTACCCATGTTTTGTGTCATTGGAATCAGTTCTATTGCACATATAGTACCAGTTAAAAGTCTGCCCATAGCTTATTCCCGTTTGAAAGGAACATGTATGCTGCTATGTAGTAAGCAAACATGTTCAATTCCAGATTCTTTGTAGTAGCCTTATGAGGAGCCACCCGGAACTGTGAAGGATTCCCCAGAGGTGCAGAGCACTTGTTGGCTGAGTTGCATTCACTCCTGCAGTCCAACTCATCCCAAATCATCTTGATTGGGTTTAGGTTGAGAGATCGTGACCCGTACATAGTCTGGAGTTGTGTACAGTTTAGATAATACATAAAAACAAGGGGGTGGATTTTTGTTTGATATGGAGAGTTGATGAGTTTGTGTGATCCTGAATTACAGAACAGGAGCTAAGCAGTCTGGGTTATAAGAAAGGAAAGCCGGTCGGTCTTGTGGGAGTCACAGAATTATCTGAGGAGCAGAAGAAACAGCTCAAGGAGCAACAGGAAGTAAGAAAGACTAAACGAGTTTCTGAACAAAATAATAAGTCGTGAGCACTACATATATACACGTGTGTGTGTATATAAATATATACATAGAATGTCAGACTTGTTGTTGCTATAGGTGAAAGCTGATCAGTATTTTCAATGTCTCGTTCCCTGATTGTGGGTTTTAGATGCAAGAGATGTTTGACATGATCATGAAACACAAGCGGGCCATGCAGGACATGCAGCTGATGTGGGAGAAAGCTGTACGTGAGCACCAGCACGAGTACGACAGTGACGAGGAGATAGACACCCATACCGGCACCTGGGAACACAGTCTCCGAAAAATGGAGATGGAGAAGACCAGAGGCGAGTAATAATGAACCATGTAAAGTGTTTTCATCCGACGTGATGAATGTTAAGCGGTCGTGTGATTATTAATGACAAACATTCTGTTGTTGTTGTGCACAGAGTGGGCAGAGCAGCTGACTGAGATGGGGAAAGGGAAACATTTCATCGGTGACTTCCTGCCCCCGGACGAGTTAGAGAAGTTCATGGAGACGTTTAAAGCTCTGAAGGTGAGTGAGATAAGTGATGTCTGCTTTCTATTAACGATTACCGTATAACGTTCGTAGAATGGGGGAGGGGGGTAAAACACTGGCACCTTACAGCAACATGGCGTGTGTCTGGGTTCGGGGAGGGATTTCCTTTTAGCCATTTGTTGCTCTATGTTCCACAGGAAGGCAAAGATCCAGATTACTCGGAGTATAAGGAGTTCAAGCTGACCGTGGAAAACATCGGTTTCAAGATGCTAATGAAGATGGGCTGGAAGGAAGGAGAAGGTCTGGGTTCAGAGGGACAGGGCATCAAGAACCCTGTTAACAAGTAAATACTCACATTCTTCTCTAGTAAAAAAAATACTGTAAGAATCTGTTGTTAAAATCAAATTCAAATGTTCAATGTTCAAATGTACAATGAAATGTTTCTCTTCACATATCCCAACTTGTCTGGAAGTTTGGGGTCAGAGTTCAGGGTCAGCCGCAGTACGGCGCCCCCTGGAGCAGACAGGGTTAAGGGTCTTGCTCAAGGACCCAACAGTGTAGTGGAGTGTAGTAGTACCTGGATTTGAACCCACAACCTTTGGGTTCCCAGCCCAACGCTCTACCCACTAGGCTACACTGTCCCTAAACTGTTAAGTCATAAGCGATAAGGAACGAATAATTCATGAAATAAACTGCTTTTCAAGTTTCTCAGTGAATAATTCCTTACGTTCCTGTTGTGTACTTCAGAGGCACCACGGCAGTAAACGGCGCAGGGTTCGGTGTGGACAGACCTGCCGAACTTTCCCAGAATGACGATGAATACGATGCTTTCCGTAAAAGAATGATGCTGGCCTACCGCTTCAGACCCAATCCTCTGGTCAGTAGTAACACATCGTTACTGGTGTAAATAAATCACTGCTCAAATGAGTTCCTTAGTACAGATTTTCTACGGTACTTATTTCTAACCATCGTTAATCTCTTGTTTCACTCTCACCAGAATAATCCACGGAGGCCGTATTACTGAGGGTTGTCATCACATTACTGTATTCTTCTTCCTCTTCTGATTGTTCTTCACGTGTGCAGTGGAACGTTGTACAATTTGTAAAATCTTGACTAATCAGTATTTCATTGCTTTGTAGTTTCACAGTTACAAACACACTTCACACTTAATGAATTGTTTTATTTAGTCTCATCAATCATCCAGAACAACTGGAAATGTTTGTGCTGTAATTACCAAATGAAATTCATCGCCAACACGTCGTATTAAAGGACCTTAAATAATTGTGTGTGTGTGTGATTTTGTGTAGTTTGTGTAGCGTAATGATGAGATTTGCAGAGGTTTCAATCCGAATCAAATTTAAAAAGTGCTTCAGTGATCGACTGTGGTGACCTGAAAAGAATTTCATTTTCTTTTCATTGAAACACATTTTAAAAAAGTGAACTTAGTATACATACATGTTATTACACCGTAATGACTAGTGCATTACACAAGGTGGCGTAGTCTGTGAATTGTCCATTAGCACACCAGTGCAGAGAGTTTCAACTAATCATATTATTGCTGGTTTAAATTCCACCACTGCCAGTCGCCACTTTCGATAAAAGTGTTGCCTAAATAATAATAAAAAAGAACAATCAAAGCGACCAGCTTGTACAAGTCTGTGTTTTGAAGTTTGCATCTTTATGGGTTTCCTCTGGGTACTCTGGTGTCCACGGACAGCCCAAAGACTGCAGTCAGGATAGTTAGTGGTACTAAGAATTGTCATGTCTCTGCACCTTGCTATAGGCTGGCAATCTGTTCAGGTATTTAGTGTATTCCTTAAAATAGGATGAAAGCGGGGAGTGGGAATAGGGCCTTTTCTGTGAAGGTTAGCATGTTCTCGTCTTGTATATGTAGCTTTACTTAGTGAAATGTTAACTCTTTGTCATTAGTATCCGTTTGGCGTGATGAAAGTAACGAATGTGTGGTGTAGTGTTTATATATAATGTAAAAACTACAAATCCGTCACTTCGAGGACTTCATTTCCCATGAGTCGTGGTGAGTGTGACGTGGCGTGGCGAAATCTCGCGAGATTACGGCCGGTAAAGCTTTTCGGCCGCGGTTGTTGTTGTTGTTGTTATTGTGGTGAAAATGGCGGCTGGCGGAGAGGCCCCGGATTCCTGGTATCTGGCTCTGCTCGGGTTCGCCGAACATTTCCGCACCTCGAGTCCTCCTAAGATCCGACTGTGTGTGCACTGTCTCCAGGCGGTGTTTCAGTTCAAGCCGCCACAAAGAGTGGAGGCCCGGACTCACCTTCAGCTCGGCTCGGTGCTCTATCACCACACCAAGAACAGCGAGCTCGCCCGCAGCCATCTGGAGAAAGCGGTAAGAGTGAGCAGGAAACACCGAGGATGCGCACAAGCCCGCAAGGCCTCACCGACCCTTATAGTTGATTGAGTTCGTTTATGCCTCATTTTGCATCTTATTTTCTTTTAATTTTGAGGAAGTTGTTTGTTCCAATACAGTCCAAGTTCGCTTGTTTACTCATTAACTAAAGTTGAACAGACAAAGTCGTTTAGTTTGGTTGTTTGCATGCTGTTGTACTTACTGTAAAGTGTGTCAGAAATCTGTCAGTAATCTTAATAAACTTGTACATTAATATTCTAACACATTCACTGACTTATTATCATTTTTTATATCCAGTTATAGCTTAAAAGTCTTAATTTCCAGCTCCAATGACAAGAAATTGTTATTAATATGAATTAAATCAACCAAAAAAACATGTTGCATTCAAATGCACATTAAAATAATGTTCATACGTGTCTTTAAGTTATTAAATATCTTTAAAATAAATAAATAAAATGTTCTGGACCGGTCGTTATAATAATTTACTAATTCATTTTCCTTTCTTGTTTG
The DNA here is from genome assembly GCA_028566735.1 of Ammoglanis amapaensis. Lineage (NCBI taxonomy): Eukaryota > Metazoa > Chordata > Actinopteri > Siluriformes > Trichomycteridae > Ammoglanis > Ammoglanis amapaensis. Next base: position 481,401 of record JAOUQU010000016.1, on the reverse strand, counting down.
TGTGTTTTTGTTCCAGTGGTGCATCTCTCAACAAGTATCCTTGTCACCGGATTTATCGGTCTGTGTACGTTTGTGTTAAAGTCTGATAATTGTATTAAACAAAATATGTTTGTGTTAACCGAAGTGTTCGTTACGCCGTGGTTGTGGTGGATGTTCTTGGGAGTGTCGTGTAGTGGAAAAGAAATAAAAGATTTGTAGTTTCGACATACGGACATTATAGATTATTCACGTCAATGAGGTTTGTTGCTTGACAGGAACGTGTGTGTGTGTGTGTGTGTGTGTGTGGCAGCCGCTGCAGACCGGACCAAGATGAATACCGGCGATTATGATTGAATCGTTCTTATGATTGTGATATTCCCTAGACCAGATTTTACACAAGTATTACTTTGGGTCAGTCGTGACCCGATGGTTGGGGAACTGGGTTCAGGATCAGAAGGTCACGACTGAAGCAGCCTTGAGTCGGACCTCTTAACTGCTTCCCGAGCGCCTTGACTAGGGCTGTTGACTGCTCCGGACACGAGTGCTCACTACCTTCAAGTGTTTGCGTTCGCTAGTGTGTGTTAACGGTCACGGATCGAACAAATCTAGTCTCGTCTAGACAAACTAGTGAATACTAAGTGATTGACATGGATGCTTTATTTTAGTAAAGTCGGTATTTGTGTGGAATCGGACTTAACCAGATTTGTTAGATCCCCCAGTTTGAAGATGTTAAATTCGAGGCTGCCAGTCTTCTCTCGGAGCTCTACTGCCAACAGGTATTACTGGAGTTACATCCCTAAGATAACGTACCTTTCCTGAACTGTCATCATTTAAATGTTGTGTTTTTTTATTAAAAGTCTTCGATGTCGTTCGTTTCTTTTCAGAACTTGGTCGACTCTGCCAAGCCGCTTCTACGCAAAGCCATCCAGATCTCCCAGCAGACTCCTTACTGGCACTGCAGATTGTTATTTCAGTTGGCGGTAAGCAGCGCGATTCCCGTCATGAATAGAATTAATCGATGAAAACGTTGTGGTTTGGTTGTGTTCAGATTTAGATTATTTGTTGATATGCTTATAGCAACTGCACACCCTGGAAAAGGACTTGGTGTCTGCGTGTGACCTGTTGGGTGTGGGTGCCGAATATGCCAGAGTGGTTGGATCAGAATACACCAGGTAGATAATAAAGTTGTATATAAATAGAAAATGATTTTGCTCATATTGTGTAAATATTTTTACATTTAAAATACATACGTTTTTGTTTTACAGAGCTCTGTTTCTTTTGAGTAAAGGCATGGTGAGTTGTTTCCGTTTCACTTCCATGTTGTGTCCATTTAAAATATAAAATGTAATATTGAAATTGTTTTGTAGTTGACTTGGATGTGGAACGTTTAATAAAACGGTGTGTTGTGTTTGTTGTCTGTGTCGACGCAGTTGCTTCTGATGGAACGTAAGCTGCAGGAAGTTCATCCTTTGCTCACGTTGTGCGGGCAGATTGTGGAGAACTGGCAGGGAAACCCCATCCAGAAGGAATCGCTACGAGTCTTTTTCCTGGTCTTGCAGGTCACACACTATCTAGACGCAGGACAGGTCGGTGTACTACCATGCTGAGGGTGTTAAGTCAAAATGTGGTGCTATTTTCCACCGCAGCTAATGAACGTGACATCACAAATTTACAAAACCGTGCGTGTGCTTAGGTGAAGAGTGTAAAGCCGTGCTTGAAGCAGCTCCAGCAGTGTATCCAGACCATCTCGACGCTTCACGACGACGAGATTCTACCCAGCAACCCTGCGGATCTTTTTCACTGGCTGCCTAAGGAGCATATGTGTGTGCTGGTGTACTTGGTTAGTTTGCTTCTAGGCTTTCATTCGACTCAGACGAGCAAACGTGTCGCCATTTGCGGCGTGGTACGCACGTTAAGTTAATGTTTCTTGGGCGAACATTCCGTGTTGTGCAGGTGACTGTCATGCACTCGATGCAGGCTGGTTATTTGGAGAAGGCGCAGAAGTACACCGACAAAGCTCTCATGCAACTGGAGAAATTAAAGAGTACGTCTGGATCCAACTTGATTAACGCTTCTAGTGTTTAGTGTGAGAGTTGAAATGAAACGTGTCTGGCTTTTATCTTTTCAGTGTTGGACTGCAGTCCCATCCTGTCCTCGTTCCAGGTCATTCTGCTGGAGCACATCATCATGTGCCGCCTGGTCACAGGTCATAAGGCCACGGCGTTGCAGGAGGTCTGGATCACATCTTAATACACTTTTGCTTTTGGTTTGCTTCTCGTTTCTCATTTTGCTCGGCGAAAAAGTGACTGAATGTGATTTATACCTCCATTTGAACAGATCTCTCAGGTATGCCAGCTGTGCCAACAATCCCCTCGTCTGTTCTCTAACCATGCTGCTCAGCTCCACACTTTATTAGTAAGTAGCAAGCAAGTCTTTACAGATAAAACCTCAAATAAATGATTGTACTACATGTACATTATTATAGAATTTTGCTCGTTCCTGGTATCATGACTAGAAAGATTCAGAATCTGACTCTTTTGTAATTTAAATGTAATGTCTGTCTCGTCAGGGCTTGTACTGTATCTCAGTAAACTGTATGGACAACGCCGAGGCACAGTTCACTACAGCGTTACGGGTAATCTCAGTCGTTCTCCAAAACGAACTCGATTCTTTTCACTTCATCTTCTTCGATTAAACTGTGTTTATCCTGTCGCAGCTTACTACACACCAGGAGCTGTGGACTTTCATCGTAACCAACCTGGCTAGTGTTTACATCAGAGAGGGTAACCGACATCAAGAGGTCAGTGGATCCGTCACTACTTTCACGTTCCGTATTAATTTTAAACTCTCAGTGCTGTATTTATATCTGAACGTTTCTTGCTGCTTTTCCAGCTTTATAGTTTGCTAGAGAGGATAAACCCAGACCACAACTTCCCCGTGAGGTAAGAGAATAATCGCACGCACGCACGCACGCGCGCGCACACACTACCTGCGATGGGATACGATTCGTACGATTCGATTCTGTATCTGTATCTGATTTGATCAGATGAATAATGAAGTATCGACTTTGAACCTTGTTTCCACGCGTTCGCAGTTCTCACTGCCTGCGAGCTGCAGCCTTTTATATCCGCGGACTTCTTTCCTTCTTCCAGGGACGCTACAACGAGGCCAAGTGAGTTATTATTATTTCATTCTGCTCAGGATTTCTGTATCTTAAGAGATGATTTATTGATTGTGTGTATTGTGTTTGTTTGTTTGTGTTTGTGAAGGCGATTTTTACGTGAGACACTGAAGATGTCTAATGCCGAGGATCTAAATCGTCTGACCGCATGTTCACTGGTTCTTCTCGGGCACATATTCTATGTCCTGGGAAACCACCGGGTAAATTTAGCTTCCGTGTTTCTTCTCATTTATATAAATGCATCGATGCCGATCAGTTTCAATTATTAATTGTACACGACTCAGGTCAGGATCGAATGATGCGTTTGTATGTATGTATTTACCCGTTACAGTCGTTTCTGACTCTCAGGTCCCTCTGTGGGGCGCTACCGATCCCCAGAGTTACTCAGCAATTATTTTTACGGTGTAGGTTGCCAGATCTTTCT
>JAOUQU010000016.1:431555-446535 GCA_028566735.1 Ammoglanis amapaensis | reverse complement strand
TGCACCTAGTATATAAAGTATACTGCATCTAGTATATAATGTATACTACATACTACACCTGGATAATGTATACTGCATCTAGTATATAAAGTATACTGCACCTAGTATATACTGCATATTGCACCTAATATATAATGTATACTGCACCTGCATAATGTATACTGCACCTAGTATATACTCTATACAGCCCCTAGTGTTTACTGTATATAACAAACTGCATCAAGTAAATATTACAATCTGTATATGCTGTAAATAATAATGTCAATTACTGTATATATATTATATACCAAGTATTACAGGCTACTGCACTAAAACATGTTATGATCTCACTTCCTACACTAATAACCATAGAAACAATGACGGGTGAACTTACTCGACGTAGTAACTGCCATATATAGGATCATCAATTTTTTCCCAGCCATACGGGAGCTCTACAAGAACACAAAGAGACGCACAAAATACAAAAACGAATGACAAACGTGAGTGATACGTGAGGTTTCAGACGATTCCTGCTGCTCAGGATTGTGTTACAGCACAATGTCATATTCTTACAACAGCTTTATTACTTTCATCATGACTGAGAGGAAACATTAAAGTGAATTGCTCTCCTGGTCATCCTCGTGTCTGTCTGTCTGTCTGGTGTCTGCAGTCTAGAACGACTAGTGAAGTAAGATGATGCAAAATAAAGCCGAATGCTTTGTGTTTCATTTTTTTAAGTGCCCTCTGCTATTTAAAGTAAATATCAATTCAAATGGAAAAAGAATCATTCAAGTGAATCGATTCAAATCAATTCTTTTACATCACTATTTCTATTCTATTTCACCCTTCAGTCGACTTCGACCCTGGGTTACTCTGTGGACCGTTACCGATCCCCAGTGTATCTCGGCAATTACATTTTACGGGGTAGGTTGCCAGGTCTTTCCCTAACCCTGTATCTCTACAGGGATCTTATGTGAGACTACTGGACAATTTCACATTTCCGATCAACCTAGTACGTGTTTTTTGGACTGTGAGAGGAAACCGGAGTACCTGGAGGAAACCCACGCTGACATGGGGAGAACATGCAAACTCCGCACAGAAATTCCCCCCAGCCCGACCCGGGGATCGCACTCGGGAATTCTGGCTGTGAGGCGACAGTGCTGTAACCACTCAGACACCGTGCCGCCAATAATAATAATAATAATACCATAATAATAATAAAATATATGCAATGATGCTGTAACAAATATACAAAAATAATAATATTAATCAATAAAACAAATAATATAATAATTATAATTATATTAATTACATCACTTGAGTGGTTCTTGAGATGTAATTCATGCTAATCCACTGTTGGTTTAATCCATGCTTCTAATCCTTGGTTATCTGAGTTATTTCCAGTCTACATTTAGACCTAAATGCCTTTGTCTGGGGTTAATAATGGGGAATAAGTCCCAGTGATGGAATGTCCATCAACCGTCCGGTAATTCCATGAAACAGTAGTTTCAATGCCAAGGCCAGGATATAAACCTAAAACGTCACCGTATGTTGAAATGAAATTTGTCTGGATTACAAGTTTATATCACCAGCGTGTGTAAAGAAAATAATTTGTGTCTCAAGGGTCTGCAATGTCCCCTTATACGTCTTATATTATTTATATAACGTGGCCAAATCGTTCCCGCTGTGCCAGACTAATGAGGCGGAAATCCACGAGTCGTCCCTAATTGAGTGTGTGTGTACCGTATTGAAGGAACACACAGTTTTCAACACCAACATTCAAGGTTCCAAGATAATCCAGGTGCGAATCTGTCAGTAAGAGAGTGCTCACCCCCAACCTGCCCCCTCTTTCGCCCTTCCCAGTCTGCATTACCAGATAGCATTACCAGCCTGGGGGGTGTTTATGCTGAGAGACATGGATTTTCTGTCATGGTTAGTGAGTCAATTTGTGGTAAATATGACCGTGTTAGTGCCTCACTGTCTTACACACGGCGAGTGCCACTTTGCCAGGACGGCTGTAGTAATTGTTCTTGGAAACGAGGAAGGAAATTTAAAACAAGTCAATCTGCAAATCATGCAAATAAGTCAACAGCGAATGATCTAATCGAACGCTTTTGTGCAGATGTTTTTGCCACGGGCGAGTCACAGTGGTGTGCCGAGGAAGCTGTTAAAAGCGAGTCGGAATCAAAGACCTACAGGCAGAAGAAGACAAAAGCAAGACCCGGCGGGAGATGAACGAAGATAAATATCCTAGTAAGAGCAAGATAAATGGAAGTGGAATGTCCTCTCGGCCTGTTCCCTCATTCAGGGAGCGAGGGTAGCCAATAAGCTTTTCTCGTCGGGCCTGTCCGTACCTGACTTAAGCCTCCGCCGGCCCGTGTTAGCCGGTGGAAGAGGAACGGGCACACGCTATCTCGTTTGTGGGTTCTATCAGAGCTGATGGTGTCGTCGTTGTCTGGAGATTAGGAGCCACTAAGTTAACAAAGCTGGAGACTCGAGACTTGTGGTTTAGGGTGCATGAAGAACATTGAAGATAATTAAAAAAACACTTCTCGTGGCAGATGATTTATCCGGATTTGATTTTTGGACTTGATGGCTGATGGTTTGGATGGAATAATCTTGTGTGAGCCTACAGTGCGAATCAAAGTGAGGTTTATTTGTCAGATTGAGAGTCAAACCGTACAAGAAAAGGCAAAAAATACCAAAATAGACAATAAAATTAAATGTAACAATAACAATTATTAAATCGAATATTCAATTAGAACGACACATTGCTAAACTTAGAAAGACACACCCTCATCAATGCACTCCTGGCCCATTTTGTAGGCATGCAGGCACCATTGTGTAGATCTCATGATGTAATAATGTCATCAGTTGTCATCAGAGAGCGTCCCGATCCCAGAATAGACGATCATCGAACAAATCAAAGTATGAGAAGAAAACGAATCAACGACATCCATTCTGGTTTTTATTTTTACCGATCTGCTTGTCTCGACATGATCCCGATACCTCCTCCCCATCACCCCCCAGAGTCGATGCTTAAATACGGCAACATTCCACCTTACCAAAAAAAAAATCTTCCAAATTCTGTTCTACTGTCCGAGATGGTGTCTGAATATGAATGAGAATATGAATCCGAGATGTATGCTGCTGGATCCCTGCCCCCTCCGTAGATAAAAGGGAGCAGAATCCCCTTCACAGGCACCAGTATGAAGGGGACGGGAGCTCGGCGGAGGATGCGATGGAGGCGATAAGGGAGCAGAACTGGATGAGCGTTGTTTGGTTCAGTGCCAGGTTTTTCTCTCTTTATGCTGGTATTCGTGACTGCTCTCTCCAGTGGCAGACCTGACTGGCTGTAGGCGGTGGGTGCTCAGGCTTTCCCTTGCCAGGTACGCAGATCAGGGCCGATAAGCTGCTATTTAGAGGGGCGAGTGACAAACAAGTTCTGGGAAGATGGTTGCCGTGTTCAGGGTAGGTCCAGATTGATCAAATGCAACGTGTAAAAACCAAACCATTTAAAATACTTCAGTTTACTCTGACAGTACAAAACATACATTATGGGTAGTTAGAGACACGGAATTGTCCTTTAGTTACCATGGCACTGGGATGTACTGTGATGTCACATCATTGTTGTTGTGTTTATGTGACTCTAAGACGAAGTAGCTTCTGAATTGACTTTGCAAAGTAGTGTGAAATACTTTCTGTATACAGCGTATAGTAAATAAAAAGAACCCCAGACAAAACACCGTGGCGTGATTTACAACACGGATTACTCTACATTAAGACAGGCTACTTGCCTGGCGAAACAAAGTTCTCAGGCTGGTGTTTTTAAAACAGGCATGACGCAGAACGAATCTAAATTGTTCAGTCGTGATGGAAGATCTCGTTCCTCTGGTCAGAATTCGACCAGACAGCTGGACCTGCAGGGCCACCCAGACATGAGTGCTAACTAAATGACACCCGGACCCAAAACAGCTTCTCCTTCTCATGTCTGAAACCCCTCCCGACTCCCGACTTCCAACTTCAGCTGGGTGCCAGGAGCAGGTGTTAAGAGCCGGAGGAAGGAATTTGCAGCTCCGAGGGCAGAGGGGCAACGGGTGTGAACTGACGACTCTTTCCCTGTCAACAGGATAGCAACGGGGTCCTGGGGTCTAACACAAGCTCTGGCTTGTAGTTCATGTGTAGGTGCTCGGGTCGGAAAACAAATCCAATTTTAACAAAGACTGCTATCAGCAAAACATGCAAAAGTCAGCGTCGGTGCCCACAGTCGGTGATTTGCATATGTGTGATGGCACCAGTGATGCAAACCTGGGATTTTAGGCAGACGTGCCGCCATAAAGGCGAAAATTTTCCCCCAGGAAGTTTATCGTTACAGACCTGCAACTGTTCATTTGTCACTTTTTATCAGAACCTCTTCACCAGTTTGAGCAACACAGGTGGCCAGAACAATACAAATTCAACCAACACATATAACAATTTATTAAATAGCGGCACAATGTAAACAAACAATATTACCTTAAATATAATGTTAAGACACAATTTCAAGGCTTAACATGGTCACTTGTGTAAGTGCACTGTAATGTAGTGCTGTCTCAAATGTAAGTGTAGAATTGTATCCCTCTTTTCCATCTTTCTTCTGACATTTTATGACATTTTGGCACCCCCGAACCCCCCCACAATTCTAGGCCTGACTTCATCTTTTCCATCTTAGTTCTACCTTTCACCTCATCACCTCAGCGAGCTCATATACGGGGCACAAAGTTCAGGCCTGCCAGACTCAATAAAGCGAGAGTGTGATTTGGTCCCGAAGCCGCCCGAGGCCACTGGACTGCCGGGCCGGGCCTCAACCTCAACCCCGACGATTCCCATCATCTGTCCAACATGCAACATGGCATCTCGGACAGACACGAGCGAATCAAAGCGTGACGCTCCGGTCCAAACAAATAAGATCTAATCTACCCATGCTGGAGGACTATTAGAGGATATTAATGACTAAAAAATGTAACCGATGGATGAGCGTTTCATTCGTGAGATTTTAGCCTTCCGTGACCTTTGGCACGGCTGTGGATTCATGTGTATCTTCGAAACCCTATTTCAGAAAAGCACGTTATAGAACAACCTGTTTCTTGTTTAGTCTTGAATGAGAGTTCGCAAGGTTCTCATACGACTAGATAGCTCAAGGTCAACGTGGAAGTGATAAACCTGAAAAGCCACCAAGCTGGACTCTCAAAAATTCACCGAATGTGAAGGTGAATTTCATCAGCTCTGGACTAGCGATCAGAAGATTGTTTCTGTTGGGCCCTTGAGCAAGATCCTTAACTTTCAATTACACACTGGACAGTGATGACTTAGTGGTAAAGGTACTGGGCTAGCGCTCAGAAGGTTGCGAGTTCAAAGCCTTGAGGAAAGCCTCTGACCTTTCAGTTCTTCTCTACCTAATTCCAAGAAATAAAAACCATCTACTAGCGTAAATATTGGCGAAATCATTAATATCTTAATTAATATTAATTCTATCTGAATGTAATTATATCCTGTGCAATGCCGTGCCTGAACATCTTAGTTCTTCTACATGTATTTGCAATACTGATACCCATTTTAATTTTGCGTATCTGACCATAAGCATCCTCAGATATATGTATATACGGATATAACAAAATGTGCTAGTCTTGTTTGTTAATTTGTGCTTTAACTATTAGGGACCGTGAATCAAAACCTTTAACGTCACCTTTCACACTAGTGCTCATGTGACGTGACAATAAAGCGATTTGTTTTGGATAGTCCCTAGTTGTGTGTGTGTGTGTGTGTGTGTGCAAGATGAGAGGAGCAAGAGTGCAAGAAATGAGGTGAAATCTGGAGAAATGTGACCTGGATTTGATCCGGACGGCCTCTCTCTTTGGGCGAACCCTCGAAATTCATCAAATTGGATCAAGATGACATCAATAATAGACTCAAGCTGGAGCGCGTAGGGAACCAAATGATCCGTAGACTGTTTTTCCCCCCCGAACAGCCCATTTCAAGCGCGGTCACCACCACGTTGTGACATCAAAAGATTCATCACAGATGTCAACACATCGACGGCCTACAAGACTGTTTCATCTTATTTCAGGCCTTTATCACATTAAGCCCTGCTCCCATAATGCTTTTAAATTCTATTAATGACTCAACCCCGCTCGTTCCCGAACGCCGCAACTATGAAACCATTAATCGTAGCCATTCGGTGGACGAATACTAAGCAACGATCTGTGATAGAGAACGCAGATTCAGAAACACAGAAAGAACCGGAACCTTATCTGCCGTGTACCCGTCATATCTGGCTAAGGAGACTATTGTGACCTCGTTGTCATGTTACCAAGGTCGCTAATCAAATTTCGATTATTTCTTCCCCTCGCTGGAAGAATGCGAAGGCTCAAGATAAAATCCGCGCCTGACCCGACTGCCCGCTGAACACCCTTTTCTCCTCTTATGAGCGATGAGGTCAGTTCGTGTGCAATTCCACAGATGAAAGACAATCCCCATGTTTTGATTCAGTAAAAGTGAGGGAAAATCGGCTCTAGGTATGGCCCCCACTAACCACCATATGGGGCAAAAGTGTGTGAAATGACGGCGATGTTTATCAGTAACTACAGTCTTGAGATTCCATATCAGTTGGAGATCTTGATCTGCTTTGGTTTGATAACTCTCCATAGCCGATATTCTTCTCTCGACAGAAATTTTAATCCCTCCGTCAAATCCGACACGCCAAATCTAAATCAAAATCTGATCTATGATTAATAATACGATTCACTACGATTTTTTTTTTTTACAGTTTTTATGCTTAACAGTCCACGCGCCATACAAACCACATCCACACATCCAGCTATCAGTCATCACATCCATCCAACTTGAGACGTACACACCCGAGGCCTCCATGCCCGGTCCATTTATGCCTCCATGGCTAAAACAACAACTCGTATCCTTCGATTGTGAGCCAGTCCAGCCACACGAACGGCACTCTGCAGGACCTGCAGGACCCGACTGTGCCAGCTTCCTGCGTAACGGTAGGCCCATTCTGGCCCTCCATACACCCCGAACTAAGTGCGTACAGGAAGCGGTTTTCGGATACGGGGCGCATGTGCACATCCTAATAAATAAACGGTTGTACGTGGTGGTCTGGAAGGTCGGTACGATCTGACGGCCGGACCTCGTGAGTCAGCCGGACCTGTCAGCGCTTCGAGTTCTGTCGGGTTTTATGTGTTAATGACTTACACCAAGCCACTTCCAGGTTTTTTTTTCAAAATGCTCAAGGCACAAGGAACTACGGCGGATCAAACGGTTTCCGTACTTATATTTTGGTTAGAAGTGGTATGGTGTGGAGGTGTAGTAACTGCTCGTGTCTGACAGACTTATAAAACGACTTATAGTTTGGATTTAACACCATCAGATTTCCACAATCTGAACGCTCGAAGCTAAATGAAGAATTATGACAAGGAAAAATATTAAAGAAAAATGAAAACAATACAGTTAATTATCATACCAGCGCAACTTAGTACAAAACACTTGGTCAGACACGATTATTGTAAATCAAACCACGTACATGAAATGTACCACAACGAAATGCAGTTCCCCAAGTCTTGGTGTGTAACATGACGAATACGGACAAACAACATATTATTAAAAATAGAATTAACCAAGAAACTTATTTATGTGGAAGAAACAACAAAGACATCTGACAGCCGTGTTCCAAAGGAAACGACAATACAGAGAGACTGAGAGAGCTTGTAACACAGATTTTCAACTTCATTGACATTCCGAGAAGCTTTACGGTGAAGAAGATTCCCGTGTGATGGTCATGTTTACATTCACATTTAATTGGGAAAATGTTTTTGCTGATAGTACATAAGCAAATCCAATACCAAAAAAAACAAGTAGACTAATCAGTTATTGTTATTTCAGGGAAAAAAAAGTTTTTACACCTTTTCAGAAAACATGAGAATACAGAACATCTGTTCTATATTGTTTGATCACAGATAAAACAACATTTTCGTACAGAACCGCAGCCCTGAAACACCGATCCCATCTTTTCCCCAACCCATCATATCAAAGGCACCTTCCGAATATCGGGCACATCCAGTCTGCGTTTGTGCTGTTTGTTTTTCCTGCGCTATCTTGGCCTTTGCATGCATGTGGGCGTTTGGACAACTGATTTGAACTCATCTCCTATTGAGTTCTTCTTAGCCGCGAGGAATGGAAAAACAGCTCACACAGAGACAGAAAGCCGAATCCAGCACGTGGTTACCCGCTCCGCTCGGACCGAGCTAATTACTGGACGGCAGCCTAAGAAGCAGATCCTGTTAATTGGTGATGAGGGATCCATTTAAGCGCCTCGGAGTGCTGGACCTAATTAGACCGGAGAAGTTAAAACAGCCGGTTAAACTGTGAGCTTGAGTGAAATCTGAGACTGGATGAGTGTGTTGGTGTGTGTGTGAGTGTGTGTGTGTGTGTTCGGTTGGTCACTAAGAAAAATAGCCGGTTGAATCTGAGACACCCTAGTCTTGGTGTATGACAACAGCTCTTCTGAAGTTTACACTTCTTTAAAGTTTATTTAATACACTTGAAAAACACTTTTTAGTTCCATCACCGTCCATTATGATGCATTTGTTTCTAAGCAGCCATTTTAATGACATCAATGACTGATGCAACGTGTATGCACCGCATTATCATCACATTAAAATCTTCTTACCCATAAAACTTCTTTGAGCATACAAGAATTAAGACACTCACTCTGTAGGGCCGTAATTGGTAGGGTTCTATGCTATGCTTCTTCGCTATTCTTCTTAGCATATCCCAACTTGTATGGAAGTTGGGGTTGGGGGCGCTATGACAGGTCTTAGATCAGACAGGATGAAGGGTCTTGATCAAGAACCCAACAGTGGCTGTGCAGCAGAGCCTGGATTCAAACTAGCAGTCTATCTGTTGATAGAACGAAGCTCTACCCACGAGGCCACACTGTTGCAACTAGCAGACTACACAGTCAGAGGGGAACAGGACTAGGGCAGTGATGGCTCAGTGGTTAAGGTACAGAGTGAGCGATCGAAAGGTCACCAGTTCAAGCCCAATTTGCCACCGTTAGGCACTTGAGCAAGGACCTCAACAAAATGGTGTTCAGTTGCCATGGTAAGTCACTTTGGACAAAGATTTGTTAAATGCCGAAAATGTATATAACTAAATGAACAGACGGATATTTTGTGGAGGCCGAAAGGGAATGAACAATTGCCTGAGTGGTGTACATCCCAGTAAACTTTACGCTGATTGCTATTTAAAATTTGGGAAGATTTTTTTCCACGTTATATCATATCAGTTTGTGTTTTCTTCCAATCCATTTAATTTCTAAAATGCACAGTCAAGCTAGGCCGAGGCATTTAAGAAATCTGACTGCAACGTTAATGTGAACCCTCACACAAACGTCTTAAGTTGCTGCATTTGTACTTTTGACCAAGTACATCCTATCTGTCATCATATTGTCATATTTTCAGAAATTGTTTTTATTACTCTCTAGAGACTTCTGTAATGGTTAACGGCATCCAGAGACAAAAAAGTAAAACCACTTTTTCCTTCCAGAGCCGTCAGATTTTTAGTTCCTCTCTCGACTCTCCCCCTGAACTCTCCCCAAAGCTTTCCTGTGGGGTCAGAAGACTGAAATGGTCCTGACAATAGTTTAAATCTGTGGCCTTCTAGCTCGTTCCGTGTGGATTCATACACATGTTTTGGATCAGCGTGTTGGTAAATGATCCAACCATGAGCCATTTTTAGCTCGTATCACAAAAGAACATTTACATTTTTAAATATTCTGGTGGTCTGTCCACGAAGCCGTGCATCTTCACAAGGTTTCTGAAGCCTGGAGGAAAATCGACCTCACACATCCCAGATTCTTCACCACACTTAACATCGCACTGCATGGATTTTTTTTCCCTCCTGAATAACCATCCATCTTTTTATTCAGAACCAGCCGTAGTTTTTTTTTGCAGCCAAATAGATAATTTTTTTCCTCTCTTACATGACCAAATAATCTGGTTCCAGTCAGAGTTTCAGAAGTGTGTAATGAACTCCAGGCACTTTTATCTTCCACTGGCACATCTCCCAATCTAAGCTGGCTTCATCTGTCAGACAGGTTTGATACGATTCTTTTATATTTACATACTTCCATTCAGAGAGAGTCAGATTCAAATCATTCATAGTTTATAGATATTAATATTAATATGTGTTGGTGCACTATTTTTCCTACAACAACGACTTTGAGGATAAAAAGTTGACTCGCTGTGTAATATATCCCACTCACTAATAGATACCATGCCACAATGCACGGAAAATCAGTGTTGTTAACTTCAGCTGTCAGTGATCATAATGTAATGCATGTTCGGTGTATATTATTATGGATGAGTTAACGGCAGCGATGGCTTAGTGGTCAAAAGTCAACAGTTCAAGCAAAGTTGCCGCTGTTGGGCCCCTGAGCAAGTTCCTTAAGCATTGATTTTAAGAATTGTGTGCATTGCTATTGGATAAACGCAACTGTGAACTACTAAAAATTTTAAGTGCATTTGCTCTTTGCAAATTCATGCAAACTCTTATCTACATCTTAAACCTAATAAATAATAAAACTCTCTACTAAATCTAATCATTTATTTTGCCAAAGAAATAGTTCTGCTTCGAATCTAATGAACACTGATGTGCTAAACAGACTTGTTGATCTTGAAATCCATATTTCCCAGAAGGGGATTATCTGTCATTCTAAAATTGCATGAAATTTCACAGCGTTCGTTCATGTCGGATCTTAGTGGACAACCGCAAATTATAATCATGCAACCTCCCTCGAAGGCACGGTATAAGAACCGGAGAGCGTGGTTAGCATTAGCTCCTAATTATTTCAATAGGGTTTGGTGACTGGCAGATCGTCCGCTGTGAATTACGAGTTTTGAACATCGACATATTTTGTGGATATGAAGTTTTGGGGACCATATGTGCAGTTGTTCTTTCTCTGAACATAACTAGCTGAACGTTCGCCAGAGTTCAAGTTTTGTTTTGTCTAACTAGAATAGACACAATTAGCTTAAAGGGGTACATGCTAAAATCTTCTTAAAGAAGAATATTTTAAATATGCTGGCCTCATTACTACTTTTCAACCCATCGATTTAAGTGAACTTGACAGAAGTGTGTATCGAAAACCTGTTGATATGCTAACTTGCATTTTAATTGTTTACACGTCCCTCTACATGTGATTGTATTGACTCCGTAGACGTTTAATAATATGTAATTAAATAATTAAACTCAACATAAATTAGTCCTGTGACTGGCGTCGAGTTTTGAAAGTCCTTGAGTTTAAAATTGTATAGTTAACTGGGTTGGGTTGCATTGTAAAATAATAAGGTTGTTTTGACTGGAATTCACTAAAAACAACACAAATATAATACAAAAACTTCAAAATGCACCATAAACAGTTAAAATTAACAATTTAAAGCACAATAAAAGTTGTACTTTTGCTTTATTTTTCCCTAGTTTCCTGACACGTCCTAATACCGTAATGTGTTTAGTATTTGCGCAGTTGCATTCATTGCGTTGTTACCGTCACCATTAGTGTTAGTGCACCTTTTCTACACGGATTACGGTGTTGCAAGAGAACGTCATAAAACAACTAAGAATCAACAGCAACAATAAAGTCTTTACTGTGTTTTCATTACAACAGTTACAACAAAATTCATTATTAATTTCATTCTCCTATTTACATTCATGACATGAAGATGTAACGATACATTCCAAGACAGTTAAAAATCGATGCACACCTAGTATTCACTTAACACTACACCAGATCTATTTTTCTTAATAATTTGTTGATATAGCATGGGATAACGTGTAGCCTTGTTTGGCATAGTTTGCACCTACCTCTAAAATAAAAGGGCCAGTATTTGTTACTAAGAAAAATATAAAATAAGGAATTAGTATTATAAAGAGTATTATACTGAATGGTCTTGTATAGTAATTAATGTATTATATAGTATTCATTACAATACATATATACAATATTTATAATAATACTTATTAATACAGATAATAAAGTAATACATAAAGTAATACAGATAATATAGTATTTAAAAAAATCTTGTTGTGAACGCATCATTGTGAATTGCATGGTGTCCTTATTTAACCTGGTATCAATTCTCACCCAACATATGCAAATGATTGTTATTTACTTTTATTAAAAAGACAACACATTTTGTGACCCTAAATATTCATTTTGCCAGCCTAATATGTAAACTAGACAAACAGTATATAAATAGAAATACAATTTTAGTCAAGGAAGTGTAATTTTAATGCTAAACAATTGCTGGAAGCTGGATGGTACAGATGTTTACAGCGTTTGATGAGATGTTTCCTCTTTTCATTTCTGACTTGTCTCTTCTTTCCTCTGATTAACTCATTATAATGTTGTAAGTGTCAGACTCTGGGGACCGCCGGCCTTTCATCTGCGGCCCGGTGACGGTCTTCGGGTTTGATTCTCCCATAGGAATCTGATTGTTGGGGATTTCCTGGGGGGCTCTGAACCACCCTCCTCATTAGCCATCCGTTGATGGATAGCACGGCTAATTGTGGACCTGTGGATCGGCTCCGGGGCTGCCCATCTGCTCCGACCCTGCAGCTGTGGACGCTTATCAGTTAGGAGGTCCTTCAGTGGAGTTATTCCAGCTGGAGTAGCTCGCTTTCTTGCTTACACACACACACACACACACACACAGCGGAACTAGGTGATTGCATTGTTGTGCACTGTAGCTCTGTCACGTCAGATGCTAACTGTTCTCACGACATTCGTCCATTTATTATCGTCACTAACAACTTCACACTGATCAGGATCGCAGTGTGTCCGGCCCCACCCTGAAATACTGTACAGAACGTACCGCACTGCTTTCGGCATACTAACAACCAAAAGGACGACTGTAGATCAACTGATCCATGCTGTTTATTCAGAGCAGATTAAACTTTTCATAAAGCGCCCAAGCTAAGGTTGGAACCCAGGTCCTCAGGTGCACACACTAGTGCCACAGCCACGCTACTAGCCATGTCCCTTCATGTCCGGTCAGAAGTCAATCATCATTGACATTGAAGTGACGGCAAGTGGTTCGATTCCTACACAGAAAGGGTGTCGTGTGGTCTTAGGGTCGATGCTCATCTCAGTCTATGCGATTCTGGGGACCCGTTCCCAGTCGCTAAATGTCCCCAAGATGTGAAAAAAGTCTTGACCGTTCTGCCACCTGGAATAAGTAGCTGAAACACTCCTGAGTTTGTTTGTTTTCTATGTAATGACGCATTTATTAATGTGGTTTGTGAGTTTTCGGCTGTTGATGATCTCGAAAGCGAGTCAAAGTGGTGATATTGGCCAACTTATTTGCCACATAATGGCATAATGGGCGCTACTGGATCAAAGAAGCTCCCACACATCATTGGTAGAAATCGGATCGTCCCGACATTTACAAGCCACTAACTTAATTAAGAGTCTGGTCACCGCCATCTTGAAATACTGTCACGATAAATAACAAAACTGGCGTTTTAGCAAACGCCGGAATCGAAGGATTTTCTAAAAATTCCCCAGTGCTGGTCGATCGATTTCAAGACAGCAGCACCATAAAACCATCGTATGTCTCAGTATAAATTCTTTTTTTTTTAATCTATTGGTGCACTTCTAAAGTTCTTAGATGTCGAATGATTGAGTATGATTGTAGATATCGAATGAAATTTTAAAATGCATAAAGATTTAATAATTTTTCTTATAACTAATATATGATCAGCCCAAATACTTACAGCATGGCTGTTATTCTCCAAATTACAATGAAAAAAAACACAACACGACTCCGCTTATGCTAAACAGGTCTTAATTATTGAAGCATGTTATCTTCAAGAACTTTAAGCACCATCCAGGATCACTTCACACCACCATGACGTCCTTCAGACGTAACAGTCTATAGCACAAAATTGTTTTCTTTCTACGCCGAATTTCCCATCTTGGCAGATGAGAGACGTAAACGAGCTAGACAAAACCGGCGAGATCTTTTAATTCGGCTCGTTTGCGTACCCGTCGGGGTTAACGGCCGTTGGCAAGAGTTGTTTGACGTTCTCAGGCTCATGTGTAGCACTATCGGGCCGGACTTGGACTCGGTCAGCGGAATCTTGCAGCTGAATGTCACTTCGCCCCTGCGATCGGATTCCTACTTCTCTCCCTGCACTCCCACTCAGATACACGAAGAGGTAGAACGAAGGAACACAGGGGAGCACAGCTGCACTCACATTTCCTCTTCTTTGCTTTCTGGTTAGCTAATAACGTCTCCGACTGAGACGCCACTATTTAAGGAGAACTTTGGTGTGAAATGGACTCTGGTGAATTAAAACATGAGAACGAAGATGATCTTTTGTGGGGTAGCTCTTCTCCATTTGTCCAAGCATACATTAGAAACGTGGAGTGGAATTCTGAGAGTCCGAAACACAACACAAGAACTAAAAAAAGTATTTAAAAAGATATACAAACAGTTCCAAGTTCTCCGGTCGCCACCATATGGCATTTTCATTTTGATTCTTCAGCATGATGAACTACAGTTGGTTGTCTGTTGGACTAGACCGCACGTGCATCATTGACCCCATCATCGGTTTACCACTGTTCCTTCCTCGAACATCGTTTCATAGCTTGCAGACCAGGAGCGTTCCACAACCGCTCGAATGGTGCCACTCGAATTCTTATACTCACCCATTTTTCCAGCTCCTTACATCCAGTTCAAAGAAAAAAATGTTCACTTGCTGCATAATATTGTATATCCCACCTACCATCAGACTCCATGAGCTAATCGAGGTTAATCACGTCATTGTTGAAGTATTTTTGTCCGTTTAAGAAGTGTTGTGTGATATTTAGGGCTGTCCACAACCAAGGATTTTGTTGGTCGACCAGTGGTCGTCATTTACTCCAACTAATCAACTAATAGTCGACTAA
>JAOUQU010000016.1:407999-423277 GCA_028566735.1 Ammoglanis amapaensis | reverse complement strand
TCTCTCTCTCTCTCTCTCTCTCTCTCTCTCTCTCTCTCTCTCTCTCTCTCTCTCTCTGTGTGTGTGTGTGTGTGTGCAGGGTAATTAAAATCACACCTGAAAATTCTAATTCATTGCTAGGGGGCAGCTGTGGACCGGTGGTCAGTCAGGGAACTGGGCGTGTGATCAGAAGGTTGCTGGTTCGTTTCATGGAGTCGAAAGGTCATGACTGAAGTGCCTTTAAGTGAAGTGCTGAATCTCTGGTAAATGCTCCCCCGGGAGCCGTGGTTAGGGCTGCCCAACGTGTGTGCATGTGTGCACACTGCTGCCCCCTAGTGTGTGTAAAAGCAGAGTGGTAAAAAAAGTATTAAGAATAAAAATGTTTAAATAACAACATGCACGGGTTGCCAGATTGTCACGTTTTTGAGTCGAATAATAAGGACAGTCGTTGGACTGGTTGTTAGAGACCTGGGTTTGTGATCGAAAGGTTTGAGCGAGGCACTGAACCCCTGATTTATCCCTGGGGGGTGGGACTCCCACCGTGCCAGGCATGTGTGCTTGCTACTGCCCCCTAGTGTGTGTAAATGTGTGTTGCACTGCGGGTTAAATAGGGGGAAAATGGCTCAATCTGGCAACATTGTTCACAGCGCCTACACAGCGAAGGATCGTGAAATTAAATACTTTAAAATAATTTAATGATTTTGGAATCAACTAGTTTGAAATCAATTAAATTAAATATTTAAATAAGGTGCTTAAGCTGTTTAATATGATGGTTTGTACTAAATGATGAAATGACATATTACACAATTGGAAATGTCAAAAATTATGAATAAATTAATTAATTTTACATTATTTGATTTTTAAAAACTACTATTGTGAAATACCGCACACAGGATGCAGGTGTTTTGTTTACAACCCTCACATTCTTCCCTCCGCCATCGAACCATCTCTCATTATAAAGAGCTATTAATATTCCAGACATCATCTCTGTTGTCCCGTCCCACTCCGTCCCTTCATCGTTCAATCCCATGATGCTCTTCTCTTCCGTCCCGTCCTCTGGGAACGGGGCGAGGGGAGAGAACTGTCTACACGCGGAGGAAAGAAAAACTTGGTCAGGATCCAAAAAAGCGTCAGACGGGACACGCATGGCCTGCTGGAGGCAGCGACTCAGGCGCTAATGGGCCCCACAGTCGCTGGCGCCACCTGGGGATCGACGGGAGGGGGAGGGGACGACGGAATGAGGAGACGACACACAAACAAACGAGAAACAAGAAACATATTCAGGTCGGGGAAGGTAAAAGCTGCGAAGTGAATGACAGACAGGAAATAAACAGAAATCAGTTAGATTTTGTATTTCTGCGTCAAATCGACGCCGTCGTGATGTCGACACAGACCACAAGGGGGAGCACTGTAGCCATCAAAAATCAATATGTGCATGTGGTTGTAAATAAATATTAGCGTCCTGCATGGTGCAGCGTCGCTTTTTTTTACGATGCTTTGTTTATGATCAAACATTTAAAAGAATTCATTATTCAATATCGATCAGTTAAAATGTACAATCTACTGCCCTCTAGTGTTGTGGCAGTGAATTACTCCGCAGTGCATACAAACGATCTCGAAGCACAGATATTAACGGACAACGACGGCATAGAGGTGACGTTGTAAGTCCATACAAAACTATAAAGTACTTTTCCTTGAGTACTTTGTGTCCTTGAGTACCTTTTTCTTCGCTGACCACACAGATACCCCATCACTGAACCATCTCTCATCTGAGCTGCCCCCTACCTGTCATCGTTCAATCCCATGATGCTCCTCTCATCCTTCCCATCCTCTGGGAATATGGCGAGGGGAGAGAACACCCAAAAAAAAACTACAAAGAAAAGTGTAAAACAGTGAATCTAGCAAACCACAAGGAGTACCGACGTAGTCCTCAAGAGGGAGCGCGGTACAACTGATGAGTGCTGATTGTACTTTTACTTGAGTATTTTGTTTTTGTACTCTTCGCACCTCTGACCCCAACTTCCCAGTCGGCATTGTGAGCACCAGGATGAGCTAATGATATAAACACACACCTGAAGGATTCGTTTTGAGTTCCAACAGTCGAGATTGAAGGACCCAAGAGGTCAGAATCTTTCATCAGGTGTAGAAGCGTCGGTGTTTATTCAAAAGACCGTGATGATGGTGTATTTATAAGAGCAAGGAACAGCATCGGGTATTATTAAAAGCGCGTCGGGAAGAAGAAGAAATCCTGACACACACACAGAGAGAGAGAGAGAGAGAGAGAGAGAGAGAGAGAGAGAGAGAGAGAGAGAGAGAGAGGTAAACAGCGAGGGCAGGTGTCGACGATGCAAATGAAACGGATGACAGATGGCGAGCTTCTCCGTCGCTCACTGTGTGGATAATGGATGAAGGTAATCAAATTCCTCTGCGCCATCGTGACTTTCGGCACAACTTTGTCATCAGTGGTGCCATAAAACATCAAACACACACACACACACACACACACACACACACTTTATCTATCCATTTCTAACTGGATTCCGAATATGTCAGAGTTTTTTTTTTTAAATATAAGCACAATTCCGAGGCGCGTACGTCCCACACATTCCCTCCGTTGCGTCTCCCGGCACGGATGAACGATTTTTGCAAACCGTGCAAGTTTGCGGTGACAGTAAGTTGATCACTAAGAGAGAAAAAATATACTGCGTCTTCTGTGCATGGAGTGATGGGACATATTTCATCAGTCGCAGACTGTCGGAGGAACGAGCATCAATGTAGCGGATCGAGTAGAGCCAATACAACGATGTTCGGGTCCCTTACATGATTTTATTTGATGGAACAATATTTATTTGTTTTGTTTATTTCTTATTATTAGTCTCAAAGTGTCAGGGTGTAACTATGATGATCTGTAAGAAGTCTTGTTCCCTCGTTAAACGTTAGATGTTGAATCTTAAATCTTGAGGTACGTCCCTAATCGAGCACTTGTGTGCAGTTGTGTGCACTTGTGTGTTGTAGTACGTCCGAATAACACAATCAGACTCAGCGCACTGGAAGTACCTGGATGTTGCACTTCAAACGGCCAAACAATTCAGTGTGTAACGATGTACACTACACACACTAAACCCACGCCGTTATACCTATGTAGCAGAAGGGGCGGGACTTTCGATTGGTTAATTCTAACTGCTAATTAAACAATTCATGAGAAGAAAGTAAATAAAAGCATTTAAAGGCATAAAAATGCAGCGCATTATGTAAACAAAAGTTAGTGGAAATTTAGGCGAACTACAGAGCTAGAGCTGTGGTCAAATCTCACTACGTCACGTCACTGTGGATTCGATTCGGCCCGCGAGCCGCCTATTAAAAAAGCCTGCTGTAATGTCATTCTGCTCACACCCTACCAATGTGTTATAAGTGCCTATGTAACATTACAGCACAAACACAGATCGGTTGAGCTCCTGTGGGCCGCATATGGCCCGCGGACGGCCTAATCCAAGAACCCCGCCGTGATGTAACTCCAGGCCTCTACTCGACAATTTCTATTCACACGCTGCCATCTATAAGAGCCAAATGCAGCCGACTGGTTAAGGTACTAGACTAGCAAGCAAGAGATGACGAGTTAAAGCGCCACTGCCGTGTTGATGCGATGCGGTTGGACCCTTGAGCAGACCATTAATTGCTTAAATTGTATTCAGTCACAATTTTAAGTCGCTTTGGAAACAAACCAGATCAAGCGTCTGCCAAATGTTGAAAATGTTAATGTGTCTGTATGGATTCGAACCCTGAATCCTGGATCCTGGGAGTGGAAGTGGAAGTGTGGTAGCTTCCAATCGACCAGGCTTCTGTTCAAATTATGGTATCCCAGTACTTTGACACGTTGTGCGTCGAGATTAGTACCCCGTCTCCTTTCTGCCTCAAAAAACTTGCAAAGGGGGCCGTTTTAGGCGCCCGAGGGATGATAGAAACATCTTAAAATCACTGCCGCAATGTCCTTGGGAAGGCGAATGAATTTTCAGCGGAATAATTAACTTAATTAACAAATCTGCATGCATATTCATCAGGGCCATCCACGCCTTGATGAAGGCGGCGGTGTAATAGCCTCCTCATTTACATTCTCTCCTCCATTGTCATCTCGGCGCTGGAAGTAGGCCTTCATGTATGCGCATATATCACACAACGCCGTTATGCCAGGCTAGGGAATAGATCGCCCTTTCTTTCTCGCCTCACAATCAGGGTAAGATGCTCCGCCGTGCCCTTTTGTGTGGGTGGCAGGGTGACTGACTGTGCTCCCCCCCCCTCTGTGCCCACCCCCTGCCTCTCGAGTGGGCATTTTCTGGCACGGTTCCCACATCATAAACTCTCCCGGGCTGCCGGTGTCTCGGCAGGGCAATCTTTAAAGGCAGTAAGGTGTGACGGTACCGACTGGCAGCTTGGCAGCCACGCCCGAGGATACCGATGCTCTGTCATCCATGCCCGGACACCCACTCGGCGTCGGCGTCTGCGTTTCTGTAGGCTAAAGCGTGCATGTGTGTTACTGCATATGTGAGTCTGCGGTGCAAAAATTGGTGATTGAAATAGAAGTGCAATGTAAAAAGTCACAAACAGTACAACGCAGTTTGAATCAGTGTATTTAAATTGTTGTTGTGTGTCTTTTTAAGTTCCATTGTGTGTAAGTGTGTCCAATGAATCTGTATGTGTGTATTAAAGTCCATCATGGGTGCCTCGTGGTAATCGCCAGAGTCCATCATCTGTGTGTATCTGTGTGTGTGTCAGAGTCCATCATCTGTGTGTATCTGTGTGTGTGTCAAAATCCATCATCTGTGTTTATCTGTGTGTGTGTGTGTGTCAAAATCCATCATCTGTGTGTATCTGTGTGTGTGTCAAAATCCATCATCTGTGTGTATCTGTGTGTGTGTGTCAAAATCCATCATGGCCAGAGTCTATTGTGAGTGTGTGTTAATCATACTCAAAGTCCATAATGCAAGTTTGTGTTTGTGTGTGCGTTTTTATGTATCAGAGCCAATCGTCTGTTTGTGTGTGTGTGTGTGTGTGTGTGTGTGTGTGTGTGTGTGTGTGTGTGTGTGTGAGTCCAGAGTTAAGGAGTCTGATGACTTGTGTGAAGCTGATCCACAGTCTGGTTGTGTCGGTCCAAATGCTGCTGTAGCTGAGACGGACGGGTCGGATCATCCACAATGCTGAGAGGTTTGTTAAAAGTGTCAATGAAGGATGGAGGAGAGACCCAGATGATCCCTGACAATGATGCAGTGATGGATGGATGTATAGATGGATGGATGGATAGATGGATGGATAGATAGATAGATGGATAGATAGATAGATGGATGGATGGATGATGGATGGATAGATGGATGGATGATGGATGGATAGATGGAAGAATAGATGGATGATGGATGGATCGATAGATGGATGATGGATGGATAGATAGATGATGGATAGATGATGGATGCATGATGGATGGATGGATGATGGATGGATACTTTATTGATCCCTCAGAGAGAAATTAAGAGATTTAAATGTTGGCATGAATGTAACCAGAACAATAAAACATGATGTTAACTCCTAATAGAAAATGTATAAGTGTGGAAAGACATTATTAAGAGAGGTGTTGACTTACGTTATTATCCAGTGGACATGATTTTACACAAAGAAATGACGGGCAGATGGACAGAAGTACAGAAAACAGACAGACTGAGTGACGGGACGTCGTCCTGCAGCCATAATGAAGACGGGATTAAAGATGGAATGGTTTGAAAAGCAGATGTGTATCTGACTCAATTAAATCTACACCTGGCATTTCCAATTCCTTTAATAAACTCCAGCGTCGTTCACGACTTCGTTTCGAACGGCACCCCATCATAATTCTGCCATGCTTTAGATGCTAATTAAATGAAATAAATAACAACAACTTCTCACACGGCTCCTAAGATGGCTGCTTCTTTCCCCCCCCCAATGTCATAAATACGTCGTTAAGAAAACCCAACAAGTCCCTAGAGGTCAGGAGCATCTCTGGCGACCGGGGGGCATTTCTGTACGGCTGCCAACTATTCTGCTAAAATAATTTCCTAGGCTGGAGGATGTGAGAAGAAGCACCAATTATTTCACTATCCAAGACTGAAAGAATAACAGAACAGATGTTACGTTTATTATACAATTCACAACTTTTTATACCAGCCGTGTTGTAAAATGCCACCAAATTTATATGGGGGGATTTAAAAAAAAAAAAGTGTCGGAAGTGAATGAAAACGTAGCGGCGTAAAACTTTTAATGATTTCATGCAAATGAAAAACAGGCACATTATACTAAATGTAGGAAGATAGATATTATAATTGCCTACTGATTAAAAACACAATAACCATAATAAAGTTTATCATATACAAGCAAGAAGCGTTAAAAGAAAAAAAAAGTATGTAAAAGAATAAGATTAGTTGGACATCTTGACATGCCGTAATTATGTGTGTGGGTGTTGCCTTGCATCACAATTCACTTCATTAAAAAATTCTGCACTTTTATTATTAATTTAAGTGAATCCTTTTACCACACTTTGGTGAACGCCACAGTGGATCGTGACCCGCGTTACTTTATTTGCAATTTTTTTATAATATACAATCCTGGTCTTTTATTTATACTGGGCTTAAAATCTGCACTACAATGCAATTGTTTGTGCATCCTAGGGGAAAGTTTTGCACCCAGCTGACGGTGCCAGTCTCTCACCAAAGATTTCACCAAGGTCTCTGGGTGCTGGTGTGCTACCAGAAAGTCCCATCGCTCTACTTCTGTGTCGCTTCTTAATTATTGTACATAATTATATATATGTAAAAACTATTCGTTTATAATGGACATTTATCTACAGATAGAAATAAGGCTAATTTGGTAATTAATTCAGATTAATTGTAATAAAAAGTACGATTTAAAACATTTTTCTTCCTAAAATGAATGAATGAAGATCATCACGTGACTAGTCGTGCGTTATGACTTCATTTAATACTTAATTGGTGTGGCATGGATCGCATTTACATTTTGAGCATTTTATGCACAATGCTTTACATTTACAATGGAACATCATATTTAGTTGAGGGTTAAGGGTGTTGGAGGGCTTGAACCTGTGACCTTCTGGGCTTTAGCTGTCAACCCCTCTGGACTCTTAACCACTAAGCCATCATTATTCCACAGACCAAATATGAATCAAACAGCTAAAACCTGTCCATCCTTAAACATTTAAACTAATGAAGCCTTCATGACCAATAATTTCGTTCCAATGACTTTCCTTATATTTTGCCGTCCTGCAATTTAAGCACGAAAACAAAGTTGTACCACACTAGTTGTCCCAGCTAACAGAATAAAACGGACCAAACATGCTCAGTTAGCCTGATAGAATTGAAACGGTCTCCAGACCGTCCACCTTTAGAGTAATTAAGATTCATATTACAGGGCGACTTGGCATGATGCCTCCTATTAAAATGACATGAAATCCACCAGGTGCTTCATCATTTATTTTCCAGCAGAAGGTCATAGTTTCATATCGCCCTGACTGATTTTAATACACCAATAAAAATGTTACAGGCTGTAATCAGTGAAGTGGAAGAGCCGAGGAATGGTTTGGTCCAGCTGTGTAATTGAGATCAGCGGGTTGCGTGAAGGCCGAGGTAAGTTTACTCTTACTTACTGGATTTGTCACACTGGAAGATGAGCGAGATGTAACTGCACCAAGGTGCAAATGAGTAACTTAATGTAACAAACTAACATTAATAGTACTGGCACCGATATGATGTTTAGTATCAATCCAATATGGTTCCAATTATGTTGCTTTATGTAATTATAAATAATAGTTTCAATTTCTAAAGCATCTTTCACGAACCCAAGGATGCTTTATAATCATAGTACAATAAAGCTTTATGTAATTAACACAATCTAAATAAGTCCTTTTTGACATAAAGACAGATTGATTGACTTTACGCAACTAAAATTATCATCTACTATTGCTACAACCAAAAAAAAACAACACTTTTCCTATTTAGCCACAGAGGGTCCCTTCAAAATCCAGCATGTTTTAATAAATGAATGCACTAAAAATCAGAATTACGAATGGAAATTTGTAACCAAATACTGTTATCAATTTAGATTGCTGGATCACATTTGAACTTCCAATCGTGACACTTTGTATGACTTGCTATTAGCGCTTTGTATGGGGCTAATAAACTAGCCAAAAATATCCTGCTAAATGTTTGGTGTCTATAAATAAATACACAATCAGCAGGTTATCAGAGCTGTGATGTAGCTACTGTATTTATTCCTTTGTAATATTTGTTTCACACTCTGTATCGCTACTTAAATCTCTAGTTTAATAATGCTTCATTGAAACATTCGGTGCATCCCAAATACACTTCGTACAGTTTGAGCACGGTGTTTAAACGCATCTGAGAAACACAATAAAACTCGATGCACTGAAAGTACCTGGATGTTACACAGACAATCAAAAATACAATGTGAAATGATGGACACTACGCGCACTAAACTGACACCATTATACCTACATAACAGAAGAGGTGGAACTTTTGATCTGTTAATAACGGTCATTAACGAATCAGGACGAGGAGGCAACTACGTCGTATAAATGTAAATAGGGTTAATAAAACTCTTCATTAGGAGCAGTTAAACAAAGGCAAATTAAAGCATTAGAATGCAAACACTGTGTGAATATTTTGGTGTAGGGTTCTATTTGAGGTTACACTTTCCCATGCACTAAATTACAGTACACTTATGTAAGTGTGGGTTTGGGATGCACTTTTGGAATATTACTGATTAGTTGTCTGACAGGAGAATCAATGATATCCGATTGATATCGGTATCAAAACATATCCCGTACAGTATTTATATCGTGGTATTGAGCCATCTGTATTAATTATGTCGCAATGTGTTGATAAAGTTTTGCGAATCTCGAATGTGAATTACTGTACTGAAAAGCAGGACTAAATATTGCTGTTATTAATCTGAGCCTGTAAACAGGCATGCAGCAAATAATTCACATGAATAAAAGCTTTGGCTAATTGAACATGTGATGACTGATGAGTACCTGCATAATACAGGAAAATCGAAAGTGAATAAAGACAGAAGTAACCCAGACGAACGGAGGACGTGAGTTTGAAGGCCAGAGAAGGCTGATGAGATGCAGTCGGGTAGAAAACAACAGCTGGCTTGCTCCCGGCTACAAACCTGAGGAACACGTTTACCGAGGAGCCACGGAGACTGAGAAGGAGAACGTCTTTCAAGCAAGTCGGAAACAGATGTGCTGTGTCGGTTTACTGCCTTTCCACTCTCCTACACTAATCTGACTCTGTATATGTATGATCAGGTTGTAGATGAGGACTAAGATCAGTCTAGTGCTATAGCTGATGCAGATTTCTTTCTCTAACCCTGACCTGAAACTATGGAGAACATTGCTGAACCTTTTGTACTGGTCACTGAGTGGTCAATGCGACTGATCACAGTTGGCAATCCAATTCAGTACTACTCAAGTACCTTTCAGCTCCCAAAACCAAAACATTTCGGGTTGGTCAACTTAACCTATCTTTACATAAACATCACTCAGTATGATGGCATGCTGTTAACAATTTAAAAATCCAAAACAGACCTTTCCCAAAATGCTTATACATAGTTAGAAGTCACTATATGTTCGTCATTTATCGGGATGCTCGCCAACAACATTTTACAATTTGCATCTGCTCAACCTTTCTTTGTGGTGTGAACAATTATTAGTAATACCAGGAGATACGTTTGAAATATTACTACAAAAATCTGACAGCGTTTTCTACCAATCTATCTGATGCTTTGCTGAGAATCGATTTAGTCGTGCGTACAGGTGGATGAGACTAGAAATAAATATGTAAAAGCTCTGAACGAAACTAATGTCTTTGTCTAACAGCTTTAACCACAAAGGTTTCCTTTTCACACTTATGCAGCTTGCAGGTTGAGCTGTTGTTCCTGTTAGGTAAAAAAAAAACACATGTGAAGTACATGCTAAACATCTAACAAACAATAACCGAATAACTGCGGAAATAAATCGATAGATAACAAGGCAAATCTTCTTTTACAAGTTCGGTTAACTTTGCTCTTCGGAAATGCAAAGTGATTCTGAATGTTTTAATTGGTTTAGTTAATTTAGAATAGTTTAATTTGACTAATATTTAATATGAATAATAGCACCAGACACAACGTCTTCAACATACAATTCACTATATATTTGAAACTTGACCTTTATTAAAATACTTTAAGACGACTAGAGGATGGATTTTTATATGAGACAATGTTTGTTGGATTATTTTACTCTAAACAGATTTTCCAAACATTCTAACCACAATTAAAATAAATATAAATATAAGCTAGCTCAACTTAGCCACTGATTTTATACGCGGTGTGATCACGTGACATTCTTACCGTTAACAGACTCGTTTAGTTATGGAGCTCTGCTGCCATCTACTGGACCACGACGACAGTACACTCATTAAATCGTTTTATTTTGTATTCGTACAGTTAAATAAATTAAAACATATTAAAATAAACAGTTCAGCATTTATTCCTTCTTTTAAAATTCTGGAACAAACTTCAATCGAGTACTTTCTTATTTGAGAATGTCTCTAGGTTTCTACACATGTTAGCATGTTAGACGCCATGCTTTTTAGTAGGTAAAACATTGAAATGCATTTCTTTAGCATGTTCCCATTGCATATTTGTTTTAGCATTAGCTTTTGCATACATTTACAAGCAGTGAAAATATTTACAGTATATCAACAATAGTCTCGAAACTTATTTAAAAAATCCTACATGAAAAGGAACTACACAAAAAATGGCACTAGTATGCGAATAAAATTCATTTTTACATCTACAAGTTTGGGGAATCCCCAAGTGTTTTAAGTTCAGTATTGTTCTCTTGATATGCTATACTGGCACGATGGTAAAAGCTGGGGTGGCTGGGTTCAGAAGGTTCATCCTGATGGCTATTGCTCCTGATCCTTGGTGAGCATAACAAACAACTGGAGAAAATTCTTCTGAACTTTTCTCGAAGCAGAAACAGCAATGGATTGACACAGCAGTGTGAATAGGCAAGGATACGGCAGGCAAGGAATGCCCAATTGTGGGTTTGTCTCAAGGCACAATTATCCTGAGCAGACTGATCCATTATAATCATGAGAATATGATAGGGCCCCCAGCATGTGACGAAAGCTACGATGATAGCTAAGATAACTATTACGGTCCAGTATTTCCGCCTGCCTGAGGTGGACATCAGTGTGTGCAGGATCATACTGTAGCACAAGATGATGATTATTACCGGACAAACAAAGAGCAAGATCATCTGAGCGTAGTATCCAGATTTGTCGTCTTGACTGGGCATCATGTCACAGGTGGAAACATCACCGTAACGTATAACCTTGGAGGACAAGGCGTCTTTCATACATCCTCCAATACTGATAATCCACGACCCTACGATGGCAGCTCTGGCACAGTTTTGTCTCAGTCTCTTGGTGAGCCATTGGCTGCGCACCACTATGACAACAAAACGGTCAAGCGTCATAGCTGTCAGAAGAATAAGGCTTCCATAAATTCCAACAAAATATGCCCCGGTTAGTATCTGGCAAGCAATTTCGCCAAAAATCCATTGGTGTAGATGATCCACAGCCCAGAATGGAAGAGTCAGTGTAAACAGAACATCAAATCCAGCCAAACAGAGTAGAAACAACATGGTCACTCGTCTGATATTCTCAAACCGGATGAGACCGCAGAGAAGAATACTATTACCCAAAAAGCTGAGGCAGAAGATGATGATAAAGCTAACTCCCGTGGTTGTGCTAAAGTCCTCCAGGTGACAATGCGAGATTAGGGTTTCGTTATGATTATAATAATAATAATCATAAGTCTCATTCTCAGTGTTGTTGCCCTCCATTCTCTTAGGAGGACCAATATTTTGTCTACACAAAAAATCTTCCAAATGATCCCTGGCTAAGAGGAACTTCTCTTTTTGGTTTTGCTTTGCTTGACTGATTTAAAGTAACAAGATTGTTCACTGACTTAAAAAGAAAGTTGCAAAACTTGCAGAAGTGTGAACTGTGCAAATATTTTCTCGACCTACTTGACTACATGTGTTAACCTCAAGTCCTGCCAAAGCTGCACGAAAAAAACATCTGTAAATAAATGAGACATCATCCCATTTATGTTATTACAAATCTAAACTAGTCTAACTAATCCGAACTGCAATGTTTCCTGCAAAAAAATTCATGCGGTTAAAAACTTTATACAATTATACATTTTTGTTACATCATTTTGGTAAGTTAAGTCAATTTCATTAGCAGAAGTGGTTTGAACCTTTTACATTGACATGATTTATGGCATGCAACGATAGTTTCAGGTCTTGCCGCAGCTTCTCAAATAGATCAAAGAATTTTTATTAAAACCTATTTAAATAAAATGATTTTTATATCATATCTAAATTTGCTACTTCAGGTTTATCTTTAGAAATATTATGACAAAAAATGTTGTAACAAACATATAATAATGACAAAACCATCATCATCATTGAATAATGTTATAACTTCAACCTTACTAGACATAGTGGGACACTTTGCTGTAGATTTTATTTTTATTCTTGTATATTCTCGTTTTTGCCTGGTTGCTCCTGCAATAAGTCATGAACACGGATCTATGTCGATGTTATTAAGATCTTTCGATCCACACAGTCATTGCAAAGGTCCAGTCTGTACATACTGGCTTTTAAGAAAGAAAGACACACACACAGAGACACAAAAATGAGCAAAGTCAGGTTTATTAACTTTATTTATAATGCATTTTGTAGGCATATTTTATTAGAAAGAACTACAAATAGAATGTAAATCATTACAATATATACACCAAGAAACATACAGCTACGGGTTATTTAAAACTTAATACATGATCATAACATGAACTGTAGACTTAGATTAGACTTAATTTTAATATTGTTACTATGTTTGATCACTGAATACTGACCATGAGAACAATACTTAAACATGTTTAGTATAGATCTAACATAAAGCATATTCTTATTTACAAACAGGCTTGACTGGAAGAACTACGCCCCAACCCCTGCACCTCTTTGTTTTTGGGCAGGCATCCTGGGCAACCAGGGTTATTTGCTTCCTACCAGACTGGACGTCAAATATGCCTACTAGGAGTTGCCCAGTCGAACAGCAACAGACCCGAGACTCAGAATTTTAAAACACTTCTCCAATTCTCACAAGGGGAAGTCAACGTCCTTGTTGTGTCGAGTTTGCATGTTCTCCCTGTATTCGTATTGGTTTCCTCTGGGTGTCGGTCCAAATACATGCAAGTACGGTCAACTGGTTATAATACAGCATATTGGCTATGACCATGTTTAAGAACGTTGTAAATGTGAACTGATGAAAGTTGTTTATTGTGTAAGTAACATTTCTGACATGAATGTAACCAAATGTGTAAAGCATGACAAAATCTGAGCCTAACTGTCAGTCATTTATCATTTTATTTTGATCAGTTGATGCTGGCTTGTTTTACAGATTAGAAACTAGTACATGGATATTTCTTCTCCATTTGAATAAATAAAACGACTGTTTCGTGGCTGAGATTCCTCATGACCACAAAAATTCTTCAGCATCTTCTTCAGGTGACTTCTGAATTTAATGCCCACGAAGACATAAAATACTGGGTTCAGGCAGCAGTGGGAGAACGCTATCAGACGGGAGATGCTATAGATGTAGCCTATAGTTTCATGGGCCTCACAGGTATTAAATGGTGCGATTTCCCAACTTATCAGAGAATCGAGAAAGATGGTTACATTGTACGGGATCCATCCGATAAAGAAAACAATCACGATGCAGAGGATCAGCTTGACAGTCTTGGGTCTGGTGTGGGACATGGGTCTGAGCAGGCGTCCGAGAATGCATATGTAACAATATGCAATAGTAAGTAAGGCCACCAGGAAGAAAACGTTTTGCTGGTAAATCCCAAACAACTTCCAATAGTGATGTTCCCCATAATAATCGCAATGCTTAGTACCGTGACTGGATAACACAAGTCTTTTAAAAATAATTTCAGGTATTGCAGCACAGATACTGAAGAACCAGATGAGTACCGACATGACAACACAATAGTACAGCTTTTTGTTCAAGGCGACAGACAGAGGATACATTACAGCAATGTAACGATGCACCGTCATCACTGTTAAGAAGATGAGACTGCTGTAGAAGCCCAGGTAGAACACAAAGCTGACCAGTTTGCAACCAGTGTCACCAAATATCCAGTCCTTAAAGTGGTACCATGCCCAAAAAGGTAATCCCACAGTGAAAAGCAGGTCAGAGATGGCCAGGTTTAAAAGAAATGCATTGGTCAGGGATTTTAGATCCTCATATTTGATCAGTATCCATAGCACCAACAAATTTCCCACAAAACTGAACACGATGACTACTGTGAAAAAGATTGGTGTAACCCCCGAATCAAACTCGTTCACTTCATTGTCATTACAGCCATCACTCGAATAATCTGTACTATTCGAATAATCTGTAGTATTTAAATACACATAGGTGTAATCTTCATATTCATAACTCTGTGTGGTGGAATGTTCCATTTCATTAGACACTGTCAAGCTAAAAAGAGAAAGATACAAATTAAAATACTTTATATGTTGTCTCACTATACCTACATGTATCTATAAATAGCCATCACGCAAAATGATAATATAAAAACAAAATGAGTACTTGAAATTGTATTTAGCTTTTTAAGACTTAACTTTTTTTGACACTTAATATAAATAATAACTATCCTGGGTATACCTTTTCATATATATATATTTTTAAATCATATAACATTGCATTATCTGTGTAAATCTAAGGTGAATCCCTGCACAATACATGTATTAAATAACAAAACAAGAAATAAGTAAACACACTGACACATAATAAATCTCACAAATTATCAATAACTATGTGTTTAGTACAACACACATGTCTATATTGCATAACAAAAATGTTATGTTGTTGCAAATATGTATAAATGTATTGAACATGTGTGTTCATACCTTAATTCAGAGCTCTGACAACTTCTCAATAGTTCTTCAGGGATTATGAAATCAATCAGGACTCCTTATACCACTTATATTTCTGTATAAAAGGCACAGTTCCTATTAAACCCTTTTCTCAGGTAAACCTGGAAACATTTCACTTCTGTGTTTTTGAAAGCACACCCCAAACATAAAATAGGTCAACATGTGTTAATGCTTTTCTATT
>JAOUQU010000016.1:265105-289790 GCA_028566735.1 Ammoglanis amapaensis | reverse complement strand
GTAAAACTTCACAAATATGTATCCCGGTCTAAATGGTATTTTTAGTCGACTATTAGTCGATTAGTTAGAGTAAATGACGACCACTGGTTGACCAACAAAATCCTTGGTCGTGGACAGCACTAGTAACTATAGTAACGTGCCCAACTGTGAGCAGAATGCAACGTTGGTAAAAATTGTTGTGAGATGCTCTAAACTGCAAAGAGACTCTAAACTTAAAAGATTAGTAAAGAAATATTTCTCAACCCAACAGAGAATACAATGCAGCATCTCTTGGTACGTATTATTATTTCAATCCCGGGTTCAATATGAAAATAAACCTGATGAGGGTGTGTGGTGAGAGACATCAGCAGGTGGTAGAGATCATGTTGCACTAAATCTGCCAACCTGTTTATACTAAAACTGTAAAATCAAAATTGTGGAACATGCGACCCATCATGTCGTCGACACTCTCACACTCTCAGTAGGTTTGGGGGGTTTCCACCTTGGGTAACTTATTTGTCATTGACAGTGAAAAGCGATACTAATGTAAAGGTTTCCAGTTCAGCTGCTTTTAAATTCATTCGTCTATTATCTAGTTTTAGCACAGCTTAGTCCTATTAGGGGTCACACCGGGACACAGACTGGGAGAATACACTAAATACTTGAACAGGTCGTCAGACTGTTGCATTGTTTTTACACAACCTGTGTTATCTGGACTGGTTTATTGATTAAATTAAATTCATTGTGTGTGAAATTGGATGTTCTCCCGTGTCTGTTGGAGTTTCCTTCCTTACTCCTCACACTCATGAAAGCACAAAAACATGCAGAAAGTTTATCTGGAGACACTAAATTGTCCTGTAAGTGAAGGTGTGTGTGTCCTGAGATAGACCGCTACCCCGTTCCAACACCAAAATCTCTGTATAAGTGGTTAAAAAAGTCTTTAATAAGATGTCTGACTGGTCGATAGCACAGCCAGATGTGCTCGGACCCCTGAATGTAATATATTATTTAATGCATTTATTCACCTTTTAGAAACGTTATTAATCTTGTTTAGTTCTGAAAAGAACACCAGAACCTGACAGATAAATTTTAGCTCACACATTCATTCAATCATTCAGTATTTTCACCCTCATCTGGGGTCACTTGGAGCTGACATGAGATGCATGATGGGAACACGGTTGTGTTACGATTCCCTAACGCGCTCACCATCGAACCTGTAATTACACCCTGCTGTGGATTTATCCGCTTCATTCTTGACGTCATGAATGTTTGAGAGGTAAATGATGGAGGGATTTATTATGTTGCTTGTATCCGAGTGAGAAAATCTTAGTAAACAAACAATAAATCTCGTGCCTCTGTGAATACGGTGTTAATTTGCACTGACATGCGTTTGCTGTTTGCGACACAAAACACTTACATCTACCAACTATCGTGTTTCAGAGGTTGGGAAAAAACCAGAACTCCCAAAGGAAAGCAGCTGTCTTAAAAAAAAAATTTTTTAAACGGTGTTAAGTGTGCCAGATGCTTCTAATAGCGTAATGTTTTAAATATAATTCTAATACTACATCTATAGTTACATCTCAGTACTCTGTTTTCAAAAAGTGAATAAAAAGGTAATTGAAGGGGTAATTAATTAGTATTTTGGACTGAATAGTTGCTGATCTATGAATGGCTATAAGAAATTGGGTGACAAGTTTAGCAGGAGGCCACTCCAATAAAAAAAGGGTCGAGATAAACTTTCGCCCCACCCAGGCTTTAAAAACGTCTTTTACGTTTATCCCCTTCCGTCTCAACATACTACAGCGGAACACGTATTATCCAGCAGATCTGTAGGGAGGGACCCATTTAACCCCTGCAGGGTCGCAGAATGTCATGCAGCCGGTGTGTTGGGCAGATAGAGTATCAGTCCAGAACCAGAGCCGATGAAGAAGCTGTTAGAAAGACGTCGCTTATCTATAGGCCTACATTTATTAAAAGTACATGTCACAGTACAGAGACAGTCAGCCTACCTGACAGAACCAGAACCTACAGTTATGTTATTATGTGTATCAAAATAATAAAATAACACAATATTACAAATGTATGTGATCGTGCATTATTATTACTCCAATGTCATGTTTATGTCAGGGCTTGTTTTACTCATCTAGGATCTGTAGGCTGTGTTAATTTATCACATTCTAATTGTTTACACTCGGTGTTAGTGCTATTGGCATGTGTTTGACGTGAAAGGTTATTTTGGGGTTCATTTCATGTCATTTCACCTCATAAATGTACTCAGGTCAACGTTATAGTGTCTGTCTGTCTGTCTGTCTGGTGAGTGTGTGTGTAAATAGAAGTGTGAATATTATGTAAGTGCAAATAAGAAGGAAAATGAGAATCGTTGTTCAACGTATATTAGCTTTATCTTAACTGGTCATAATAATTAAAGACTTTAAATATTGTTTTAATTAATGTATGCGTTTTGGTTTTATAACAACGTTGCTGTTATTCCTCTTTACCGCCAGGAGGCAGTGTTTTGCATTTTCACCGTACTGACGGTGTTGCATCATATCACGCACCACTGTAAATCTGGGCATCGAAGGTCCCTGTGGTAGTCTTGACATTCGCCTGCTTTTAAATGACACTCGTGGTTTTACAAAATTCCACACGTTAGTTAAAGTTTACAGCTTTATTTTTGGAGGTTTAAACATCCGCAGCTATTTTCGAAGATATTCAGGTTATCTACTACATTTTAACGGGAAGTAAAGATAATTTTTACTTTATTACGGTATAAGAGACCAAAGCGGCTGAGCACAGAGGACCTTGAACGCGAACACAGGTCAGATATTGTTTATTAATTTTATTTACTAAAATAAACAAGAGTTAAAGACGAGGGTTCGGTGTGTAACAGTGATTAGAGAACAGAGAGTTGTACTTTATACTACAAATGCGGTTACATTTACAGCTTTTATATATTTCGCACTTATAAGGGTTAAGGGCCTTGCTCAAGGGCCCAACAGCAGCAACTTAGCATTAGTGAGGTTGGAACCAACGACCTTCGGATTACTAGGCCTGTATCCTAACCACTAGGCCACGTCAGTTTGTTATTAGATAGTTTTATCAGCGATATGATCACTTTTATTATTATTATTACAACTAAGTTGTATCAGAATGGACTTGCTCAAGGGTCCAACAGTGACACGTGGGGCTTGAACCGGTAACCAGTAATTGCAACCAGTCGCTTGCCCTCACAAGACCTCCTTGTGGTGATCCGTGGACTTTCCATCCATCATCTAGTGTTTCTATCATTTATTCTTATTTAGGGCCATGGTGGGATACACACTGGGTGAATACACTAAATACCTGAACAGGTTGCCAGTCTGTTGCAGGGTGCACACGCACAGGACAATCAGTATTTCTAATTAACCTGATTGCATGTCTTTTGATTGTGGGAGGAAAGCAAGAACCACTAACTGCTCCCCAGGCACCATGGCTAGTACTGTTCCTCAGTGTCTGGCATGTGTGCTCACTGCTGCCCCCTAGTGTGTGTAAATGTATGGTTAACTGAACTGACGGGGTTAAATACGGAGGAATAATTTCACTGTGTGAATAAAAAGTATTTTAAAAAGATGCAGAGATACAAAAGCTGTGTGTGTGTGTTAAACTAGTTGGTACCGTTGCCACTGAATCAACACAAAAACCCACGGAAATTAAATGACTTTAGCCAATTATGGCTACGAATAGGGGTGGAAACAAACGTTTAATTATACTGAAGACTTTGTAGTTTAGTAACATAGAACCTTTAATTATTTTTATTTACTAGCCTGTGGACTCCCGGTTCTTATGTATAAATGTTGTATGATTGTTGTTCTGCAGGTGAACGATGGTGCTTCGGAGGCTTTTATACACTCTGATCAACAACGCTCATCTGGTGGAGAAACTGGCCGAGTCCAGACCCATCAGACGGGCCGCTCAGATCACCGCCTCGATCATCACACGGGCACAGATCGCCGGGCAAGACGCGTCCACCAAACTTCTGAGATCCGACACGGTTCGGCAGATCCGCCAGGAATCCTCGCAGATTCCCAGGAACGCCAGAGAAGCGGGTCAGAGAGCCGCACGGATCCGGGACACTTTCATCAGAGAGATCAAAGAGGAGATGAGAGATCAGTCCCGAAATATCAAGGACAAGAAATGAGACACGTGAAGATCAAATGTCAGCCGCGGTTACCTCCAGTGGATCTGTATTGATCGCTGTTGATTATTTAATATAAGACTGAACTGTTCTGGCATCGGTCTGCTATAATGATGCCACTTGGGTTTAATGACAAATTTCAGTAGGGAACCAGTTAAGTTTCTTCTACATACTAAATTTTACTCAATGGATCTAAAATATTATCAAATATATACAATAGAATTAATGTTTTGTTGTTGAAAATGACAATAAAAGTTGGAAATAGCAGTTTTTTCTCCAGCTCGGTAGTTAAAAGAACTGGGCTTGTAATCGATTCCAAGTTACCCATTTCCTAACTGGACAGTGTGCCAGGCATGTGTGCTTATTGCTGCCCTCTAGTGTGTGTAAACATGTAATCACTGTATAGATTGGGATAAATGCAGAGCAAAAACTTGTCTAACATCAAAAAATTATGAAAAAGAATATTCTAAATTGTAATATAATAATAACTACAACCACCACTTCAGTCTCAAAGTTTCTTCTGAAAACCATAAATATTTTGTGATTCTTGGAAATTATACAAAATTAAATTTAATAGAATTATATTTCCATTTGTAACATGGTAAAAATGAAAACTGAAAATTTATGTTTCATAAATATGGCAGGTTTTAGATTTTGGTTACTTATGACAAGTTCATTAGCTCACATGTTTATACTCACGGGCAATTTAGTACCTCGAATTCACCGCATTTTAGACATTTACACACACTAGGGGCAGCAGTGAGCCCGCAAAATGTGATGTGACTGGGCAGTTCTGGCCACTGCACCTGGGGAACAGTTAGGGGTTAGTTTCCTTTTTCAAGGGCCCTTCAGCTGTAACTTGTTGACTTTCTGAACTTTATAATGAACCAGACTTGATCATCTTAGCAGCACCAGCACATTTTTTTTCTTAATCTCAGGACTGTGATGGTTTAGTGGTTACGGTACTGGGGCTCGTCAGCAGACAGTCACCGGTTCAAGCCCCACCAGCCCGTTGAGCAAAGCCCTTATTTCTCCTCAATTGCTCAAAGAAAGGTGTCTGTTGTGCTTGTAAATCACTTTGGATAAAGGCTGAAAATGCTCTTATAGAATCCCTGGATTCTGATTGGTCTCGGATCTCGTCTGGCCGTCCAGAAGGTTCCATTTCTAACCACGAACGAAATCAGGGCTCAGACCTTTCGAAATAAAGGAAGAAATGCACACCACGCTCTGCTGTGTGAGAAACGGTTTTATTTGCTGAATTAGCCGCTCTGGTTCGTTCGTATCGATGGAATGAATCAGATCAGGAGGTTATTTACATGGATTTATTGTTTTACAGTCTTGACGTGTTCCTGAAAGAAAAGCAGAGCTGGGGTGGGGCCCGGGTTTGTTTTTTACCCCCTCACCGCTGGCACGCTCAACTCCATGCTTTACGTTGAAGTGAGAATAATTCAGTATAGGAAAATAAAGCAGGTCAAAGGAACAAAAGGGAAAAATAGACATATATCCATATTATAAGAGTCTGTAAAATTCCTCTTTATATACGTTTTAATGTAAAGAAAATAACTCCCATAGTACTAGTGTGTAAGTAAAATTCACTAGAGACTTTTATTATAACAAAATAGGCAGTTCATGGAAGGTTAAATATCTGTTAATTTCATTGTACAATAAATTTCTCTCTGGTACACGATGGCAATTTGGGCCACGGATGTACACAACATGGCAGTTCCTTACAAATGGCAGACGTTCCTACGTTAAAAGCGATGTAAGACCAGTTGATTTAAAAACAAACAACAACAACAAAAAATGGGTACGCAAAACAGTTTGACGCTGATGAACGTGACATGTTCAGAACAAATCTTGGATGAATAATGAATTTAAAATGTACTATGGTTAAAAACAAAAGATGGAAGATAAGACGACATGCTCTTAAAGCTATTACGTGCAAAGATTTGCTTCTCGTGTTATTATTTTTTTATTTTTACCCCTGGCGAGAAAAAAAAAAAAAAAAAGAGAATGATTTTCAGCTCAGTCCGTGTGTGTCTTTCCTGTGTAAAAAGTAACCTCCCTTAAACATTAAGGAACTGTACCGCTTCTACAAATCTGATAATGAGAGGGGCTGGAATAAGAAAATCTCCCCTGATCTCTAAGAACTGGAAGCAGGAGATCTTGAAGAGGGGACGTCGTACCCAGCCTTGTGGGACACCTGTGTGATGAAATCAGGAGCTGAATTTGGAGTGGGAGGGGGGACGTTTGACAAACAAAAGAAAAAAAAAGACAGGAGAGGAATAAATAAAACACGAGAGGAGGAGGAGGAGGAGGAGGAAGAGTGGACCTCTTCAGAGTTTCTCCTTGGAGAGAACCCAGATATATGGTCCGGACTGCTCCTCGATGATCTGCTTGACTTGATCGTAGATTTCCTCCAGTGTGTCGCCCTGGACGATCGCTGAAACACACATGTGGTCAAATGTTGACGCAGATCTCGCATTACTAAAACGTGGAGATCATCAAGGTAACTGTTATGGGGTGGGATACACTGCACTGCAAGCGGACATTTTATCCTCAGACTTAACCCTTTCCGTTGGGTTAGTGTCGTGGCTCGAAACGGTTCTGAAACTCATTTAAAGAGCAACAGTCAGGGAAAATCAACTAAATAGAATATATTTATTGATGTTTTCCAATTGGAAATCGTCTAAAAGGAGTTAAGAGTTTAGTCTTCCTTCTTGGCTGGAGTGCTACCATAAAGCTAGGGTAGATTATCTTGTAGAAACGAGTCAGTGTGTGTGAGGTTAGAAAGAAATCTTATTAAAAAGTTCCACTCCATCATTTCAGCCCTCGGTACAAACTCAGATTAAAATGACTGGATGAAATATTGAGTCTGAATTAAATATAAATGAAACAGTTAAAACAGATACCAATACTACTGCTTTTCGAAATGCTCCAAGAAACAAACTAAACCAGCAGCAAGTTTATGGACTGTTTTGTGATGGTGTCTATGATAAAAAGCACTTTACATATATTAAACCGACTCGTTTCACAGACGAGCTGAAGGAGTTAAAGCTGTGTGGAATAGAAGTGTGTGAGAGCAGCACAGTTACAGGAAGATACCACAAGGTGCTCATCATGTTGGGCCTGATGTGTGTTTATATAACCAGTAATAAGAGTTAAATGGTAGATGAGGAACCTGTGAAGTGCTCGGTGAACTCTTGCTCCAGCTTCAATGCTCGATCGTACGTCTTTCTGCCCTGTTCCTCCGTTAGTCTCCTGTTCATCTCCCTGTCTCACACACACTTAGGCTTAAAATCT
The DNA here is from genome assembly GCA_028566735.1 of Ammoglanis amapaensis. NCBI lineage: Eukaryota > Metazoa > Chordata > Actinopteri > Siluriformes > Trichomycteridae > Ammoglanis > Ammoglanis amapaensis. The sequence goes on along the minus strand of JAOUQU010000016.1, from coordinate 282,334 downwards.
ACTAATACATACAGACAATAGACTGACAGAGATGTACAAAGATTTACAGATACACAAATATACAAACATATATACACACATAATACTGACCGAGAGAAACAGACAGAGGAACAGACAAAGATATAGACAAATACTGTGTATACTGTATACTGAAGCAGAGACAGACAGATGAAGATTACATATATAATCAATAGATTTACAGACAGGGACATATGTAGTAATACAGACAGAAATTCGAGTGTTCGGATGGAGTGGGTATAAAGCATTTCACTGCCGGTTGTACTGTGTATAGCTATGTATGTGACGAATAAACTTTGATTTGATTTGATTTGAAATATACAGACAGATGCAGATAGAAGGACCGAGTAAGACAGATACACAGACAGAGACAGAAACAGTAATTCAATAACAAAGAAAGATGAGATGAACAGATATACAGACAGATCGTCTCTTAATCACTTTCGATTAGAAATGTCTTTTATATTTATTTGTTTTGTACAATCTGGGTCTGTGGTGCGCCTTGGTCCCAATGGAACATGTTCCCCCCCCCCCCCCAATATGTAGCTTATAAGACAATAAAACCTCTCAGACTGAGATAAGCAGACAGACCAGCGCTTCCTTGATTGTGGAAGAATTGAAATGTAAAACTGGGCTTTGTTGTTAAGGACGAGGTTCGTGTGCGGCGTGTTCGTCTGGCTACTCACATGATATTTTCCACAGATTTTGGTTTGATGAAGATAGCGACAGGGTAGAGCTGAGCGACCTGCAGTCTTTTGATGGCATTTCCCGACACATCCAGGATACAGTGTTTACCCTAAACATTAAGGAAAACATAATTACAACGTGCCGCGTATTCTAAAAATCCTCATGATGTTCCGGATGTTCGGTTTGTACCTTTTCAGCCACTTCTCGTACGGACTGGACACTGGTGCCGTACAGGTGGTTGTTATACTGGCCGGCTTCGATGAACTTGTGCTCCTGGATGTCTCGCTCCATCTGCTCTCGAGATACCACAAAGTGGTAATCACGCGCGTCCACCTCATAATCCCTCTTCGGCCGAGTCGTGTCTGAGACCATGCAAGGTGCGCACACACACACACACTTAAATAACTGGTACATCATTCAAACAATCAATCAAAACTATACATTCAATGTAGCTATAGATACAACTATTACATTACATTGCATTTAGCCGACGCTTTTATCCAAAGCGACTTACAATGAGTAGACAGGGTTAAGGGTCTTGCTCAAGGACCCAGCAGTGTAGCGGAGTGTAGCAGAGCCTGGATTTGAACCCCCAACCTTTGGGTTCCCAGCCCAACGCTCTACCCACAAGGCTACACTGTCCCTAGTGTACCCACAACTATACTTTTTTTTTTACATTTCGTTTTGAGTAATCGTTTCAAATTCAACTCCCCCCTATATGCCAACTAGGAGCAACCAATATGTAAACAATATTAGAGTTATTTATAGTAACTTTAACCAATAAAGTTACTAAAGCGACCCATAGAACATATTTGCATAACATGAATGAAATGAAAATACTGTTACGTTCTGATTACGCCTTTATTAAGATCCCGGAGATCAAACGTCATCATTATGGATCAAGAATAAGGTTGTCAAAAGTGTTCATGGGTGGTTGTGTGTGTGTGTGTTAAGTTTCTCATGATATTATGCTCTTGTTATTAGACACTATAGATCTTAGAAATACTTATATGTGCATGTTTACATTAATATTTAAGAACCAAGTTTCTCTAGTTTTTGCAATTCATGGTTTTGTGTTTCAATCACAATGCGCAGTAAACTAGAATAAAAATAAGAATAGAATAAATCTAAATGACTTCTTATTTTGAATGAAACAAAAGCCTGATCCTTTAGTCTTATTGTGTCTTATTATTGTCTTATTGTATCCTAAAGAAATATTATTGTTTAAGCACGAAGTCTGATGATACTCACGGGGAACGCAGGAGCCAAATTTGTCTGGAAACTCTGAGATCAGATCATCATTTACTCTGTCCTTCATCGGACCCAGGATGATGACCGGACGACTGTAGTTCACTATAACAGAAACGTTAGATTCTTACATTTTCCCTTCAATACACATTAAAGGCAAAGTTAACCAGACTCCACACAGAAATGTCTCAGCTGGGAATCGAACCCAGGACTTTCTAACTGTAAGGTTTCAGTGCTACCCACTTACACACGATGACACTCCGACCACGTTTTAACCCCGCCCCCCCTTCCCCCTCCCGCAGAACATAACGATAACCTTGCGAGGAAATACTTGAGTGTTTAATGATCAGCAATAAAAAAACAGGATTATCCAAAATATCTGAATCAAGAGCGCATTTAGTTAAAATTTAATGTGATCTTTAGTTTTTCTTTAGTTGCCTGTGCACTGATTTATTGTGCTTACCTTCGTGTTGACACACTGGCTCGTATGACAGTACATACTCATCCTGGCCACCTGAGAGATAACACACATGATTATTAGGAAAGAGTCACGACTTGGGTGCATGTGAAGCGTGATGTGAAAGTAGCCGACATGCTGACACCCTAACCCCCACAATTTTGTGTGTATGCAAAGCATTTGTATTATTTAGCATTAGTACTCGTGACCACCAGGAGTCCCTCTAACTCCAGACTGAAGCATCAGGATTGAAGTGTTAATTCAATTGCTTTTAGGAAAGGCTTTGTGCAGATCTCATCATGTCTGTGTGCTTCAGGCTAAATGAGTATGTGGGTTGGTGATTGATGCACAGTAACAGATGCACCATCATCACACACACACAGATTTCAGTGTAGTGGATTTAGGATTTGGAGCATGCCAACAAAAAAAGAAGTCAAATATAAACGGTTCCTCTAGTGTGAGAGCAATTTTAGAGATTATTTAAAGATTCTGGAATGTATTAGTATGAGTAGAGCCGTGTACATAACCAGATAACAAACATTTCCCCACTTTAGTCCTTTTTGCTTTCTTAATAAAAGGGTTCATCGAGAAGTTTTGCCGTATTTAAACAATGTTTACAAACATGTTTACACTTTTTACGCATCTTACAAGCTCAATGCATATAAAAAACTCTATTTTCACATCATAATCAGATGACCATCCTCGCCCAATAGATGGTGTTACTTTACTGAATCGTTTTGATCAGACACGTTCAATCAGTCTGGAACTGTGACTACATATCGGGGGACATTCCAGGGTTCCAGTGATGGGCATAAAAAGTCTTTATAGAGCCAATTGGGTTATTTGATTTATTCCCAATTGGGTAAAAAAATCTAACTCATTTCATTACAACATATTTAAAGCACGTCAGGAATAAAAGCTTAAACGCTGAGAAATTGTTTCTCAGGACGGTCAGATAAAATCCAACATAAAGTTCCTCTACATATGTTTTCTTTTTTTAAATTATGCTTAAATAGCAAATCAAATCAGAGATCATAAACCGTCTGTCACATGACACGGGTCCAGTCTGTCCGTCCAGCCGATCTTCGTATTTACGCATTTGTGGAGGATTTGTTTCGGGCTTAACACGGCTTTATTAATGACCGAGTGAGAGAGATGAGAATTAGGATGAGACACAGAAGAGGGGAGAGAGGGGCGAGGGATGCTCTGTTGCCATGGCGACTGGCCCTAAGGTTGGCTTTATACCCCCCCAACCTGATTGATTTTTGTTTTGTATCTCTGCCGCTTCTGGAACGTTCTCGCGCTGCTGCAGTGCATTCGCTGCTGCTGCCTGATGGAAGGCCTGATTCCTGACCGCCCCCCCCCCTTCCTTATTTTTCCGACGTCGAATTCCAGTCGAATGGAATTTCTATTCTGGAAAGGAACGCTTTAAAGTACCATGGGCTTGTTTTCATTTAAATGTTGGTGTTATGAAATGTTACGTGGTGATCGTGCGGCGAATAAAATGCAGCAAACATGATGTTCCGGAGCCTCGAGCGCTAATGTGATGCTAAGCCTCTTCTAAGCTACTGGAAAAGCTCCAGGATTAAATTCACATTCATTTGCTTGTGATGAGGTCAAATTAGCAGTGAGGACTAAACGATAAGATGATTTGCTACCTATTACCTTTCAATAAACAAAGAAAATGTACGTTTTATACTGCAATAAGACATCAAGGTCAATCGTTCAGTCATACACAGATCATTTCATCATCACGATACCCGTTACTTAGAGGGATATAGTACACAAGGATATATTATTTTAGATCCTCAGAGCTGGACTGAGTTGTTGTGACATCTAAACAACCAGATCAAGGTTCAATCGAAAATTGCAGCTCTTATGAGGTGTTCCTTTCATGGAGCACAGAGAATAAATTTAGCGCTAAGCCTGCGACAGAGTCACTAATACATCTGTAGTCCATTTGAAGATTTGAGTTTGATCCAAAAATCTTTTTTTGTATATTTTTGGATTCCCACGTGGGTCTCTACAGCTTCTAGAAACACTCAGAGTTTGAATAATATGCATCCATCAGTTTTCAGTTAATTATTTAAAAAAATAAAATAGTTAGACGTCAGGTAAAATAAGCCGTTTTGACATCCGTAGAATTGTGATGTCATAACGACCCGATTATCATTCAAACCGCTCTAGTACCACCTAGAGAGGCAAATCAGCTTTTCTTACGATATGAATTACGTGAACCGTACGCTAACAGCCCAATTTTCGAGAGTAATGTGTGTTAAAACATTTTAACGTTTATCAAAAAAGAAAATAACTTTCAGGCAACGGCTCATTAGTACAAAAGATGTAGTTCAAAACAGCTCGATCAGAAAAACTAACTCTATTTGAGAGTGATGTGTTATAGAGCCATCTTAAAGTGATCATAGTGCTTTCATGTCTCATCTCGGTAGATCATGGGGTGTCTAAGAGCGACGGTAAGAGATGTTGCGTGTGAGAAGCAGACGGCATCGACGGCTGATATGAAGGGAAGATACGAGGAGGACTTACGGTAACTACTTTCACTATCACTGGCATTAGAGGTCACATGCTCTGGAACCACAGACACGAGGAAGAAGGCAGGGAGGAGATGGTAAACAAAAAAAACGAAACCACCCGAGAACACAGAGACAAACACACACTGAATCAGATGGAGGAACCCAGTGGAGAAGGGAAGCAACATCACAGTAATGTCAGCAAAAACATGAGAACCCAAACACAAAAGCAGTAAATAAACACCAGTAAAGATCCCCAGAATAAATAGCAGCTGGTATCATACATGTACATCGATCACGGTACAAGGAACATGGAACAAGAGCCATAAGAACCACAATTTGAGGCTTTTCTATGCTACCTTTTGATTTGCCTTTTCTCCAAATTTAATGTCGTCAACCTGTTGCTAATGACCCCTAGTGGTGCCTAAAGACTAGGCGACTGGACTGACATGCCCTTAAATACGCACTAGGATTTGTACACAGACTGACAGCTGTGTCCCTTTTAGAACAGACACCCTGGGTAACCAGGCTCCTTAGGTAACACCACCCATGATTAATTGGTTAAATATTTATTTCCAGATTCCCATTCCAGCAGACAAAAGGCCAATCATGCCCGCTGACGCCCAGCCAACCGACAGCAGAGCTGAAATTTTTGAATACCGGAGCTGGTGTGTTAACGACTTACCGTGTCCAAAAACCTCTTTATAATAATGATATGGTAATCTTATAAATAAGGAGGCCACAAGCAAAACTACTGGCCGGCTAAGACTTCAAGACTTTCTTAATCGTGCTATTATCTCACTACAAATACCAAAAGCATTTTAATACTGTCAATATTTCAATAAATCTGGAGCCGATTCAAACACATTTGCATTCCGAAATGTGAGAAATCACATCATAACACCAATAATGAAAAAAAATGGCTCCAGAAATTCCAGATCTACTAGAATATCCCTGATGGGTGCTTGTCCCATCAATCGTCGAATCCCTGAACGGACTACGAGCGTGTAAATCGGACAGTGTTAATGATCTGGAGGAGTGATGAGAGGTGCTGGATGTGACTGGCATTAACATCGGAGGTGAAGAAACATCGACATCTGTTGGGAGCGATGGAGGGTGAGACTTACTCTGGCTTCTAGACAGTGTGTCGTCTGGATTTTCCTGTGGAGCGTCAGCAAGAGAGAGAGCAAAACAACCACAAGAGCACAAACTGGTTACTCGCACAACTCTGGAAGAAGTTTCTAGCACCAACGACGGCGACCATCGACTTCACACAGCAGCAGTACTGGATGTGTCCAATCGGTCACATCCAATACGAACAAATTTCTTTGACTTTTTATACAATTATATAAATAGTTTTTAAGAAAAAAAGTCTTGTGTAGATGTACATTTTAAAAAATCAAACTACTGTATTGTAATGCTTTGGCCACAAATTGGTGCCGAGCTTGCTGTGTCCGGTCGACAGACGCCAGCGCTGGTGAGGCGGTGCGCCCTCTGCTGGCCCTCTGTTGCCCTAGTCGTAGCTAAACGCACAGTGCTATCGTACTTACGGTCCACATCGCTCGTTTCCTGCTCACTCGCGTCCTTGTTCTTGTAGAAAACGAACTTGCGGGTAAAGAGGTTCTTTCTACGCTTGTCATTGAGGGACTGCTGAGGATTAAAAGGAGGGAGGACAGAGACAAAAAGGATTCGGGAAGGGGGGGGATGGGAGGGGGAGAGAATGGTGTCTGATGTTTGTGTGGGGTATAAAAAAAAACTAAACAAAAGGTGCTTCAGTGCAAACTTTGTGCATCTCGGGACGATCTTTTTAATGGCAGACTTGGGGTTTACGCTAATTACCTGCCGTTCCTGCTTCGATGCTTTTAACACGACTGAGGACCGGCGGACACTAAAATCTTATAATGTTCATTTCTATTACAACCCTTGACTTATTATTCCTTCCGAGAGTTCGTCAAACCTACTTCAAGTCCCACCGAAATTAAGGAACAGCCTTGATTTATTATTAAACTAATACAGATCAACTACAGTACAATACATTTTCTTCGTGAATCCAAACTTGTATGGATGGGGTCAGAGCACAAAATCAGCCATCATATGGCGCCCCTGGAGCAGACGAGGTTAAGGGTCTCGCTCAAAGACCCAATCTTCCTCTTGATAGCCCAATGCTCTACCCACTAGGCTGTACCACAGGATGCAAAGAACATCCATTGGTCTCCTTTAAAACCCGACCAAACCTGATCGTTTGGTTAAACAATCACACTCACTGATAGCTGCTGGTTTAAGGGTCCCTGAGCGAGATCCTTAACGTTTGGCAAAGAAGATGCACAAAGTCGACACGAAACAAAAATAAAACACACACAGAAGCATAAGGCGAGGATCGTACACACAAATAAATAAAAGTAAACGAGGGTAAAAATGGACGAGGTAGACACCAAATGTTTAAACTAGATAAACGAAGCCTGTCCACAAAATAATGATCATTTCCATAACTTTGGAAACTATTAGCTGATACAGTACATATTGTTGATTTATTTTCTGGACCCTTTTGTTACACAAGAACAACGAGAAAGAAACAACTTTCTTCAAAGCTGGGGTCAGAAGTGCCTGAATAACAGTGCTGGGATTCGTACTCTCAAACTTTTCAGTGGACAATCCAAAGCTGTTACATTCACACCCTAAGAGTGTGAGCAGAGACTGGGCCAGTTGAGGGTCTGGGTCTCTAGCATCTAAAAGCGGCACTCACTGCTCACACACTCGCATATCTGCCAAATCGAGCGATAGCTCTAAGGCTTTGGAGCTTTGTTAGAAAAGAATGTGTGTGGCTGGTTTGGTTTAGAAACTGTTCGAAAGAAATGGTTATAAATAATGAAAATGTGAAGGGAAGGAACACAGTGATGTCACAAAATGCAAACGGTGTGGATTCTCTTATAGCAAAAAAAGAGAAAAGAAAATAATGCACCATGCTACAAAGAAAACATTCGAGCAGTCAGTAATAACCAGAGCAACTGATCAGAACTGAGGGTTTGGCATACAGCATTAGCACAGAGGTGAGTGGGGTGGGTGGTTATGATGCATGAATAAAGCAAAAGAGTGAAGAATGAGAAAAGATTACGAGGAATTCAGTGGCTTCATCAGTCCGTCGATGGCAAGCGTATCGTTTTTTTGTAACTCATGCACGCCGGCTCTGATTGGCGAGTTAGCTTCGTAATCATTACCCAGCAAGCACGACTTCTGCACAACCTGAAAAGTGTTGCACGGTTTGTCTTGTGTGAACGTTTCGATAATTTCAGGTGGATGTAGCGACGCCGTGTTTGCTGGGTACGAGTTCCTGCGTTTCAGCTGCATTCGCTTAACCGCGTCGTTCTGCTGTTACGTGTGTTCTGTGCTAGAGGAACAGCCGAGGTCTAGCGGGCCAGCAGCAGGCACGGTCAAAAACATGCTGTTAGGTCTTAACACACTCTTGCTACGCGAGCATGATTAGTAAATGAAACGTGATGGAAAACAGGATCGGCTGGAAAACCTAGTGAGCTGCCTGTGGCATTGGGTCGGTTATTTAGACATCCTATCCTTCGCATATGCTATCTTGTTTGAAAGTTGGGGTCGAAGCGTAATCACAGGGTCGGCTATTATAGGGCGCCTATGGAGCCGCCGGATGGCTGTGTAGCATGTAGGATTTAAACCCCCAATCTTAGTGCTAAATTGTCCCAACAGACTCACACTTAGATGGCGATTATGTTGCCATAATTTTTCACAAATGAGTTTCATTTCAAATGAACTTCATTGTTTCTTCGGTTGGGCAGATTCGGGTTCAGATTTAGAATTAAGCATTTAAAAAAAAATCAAAGAATTTAGACATCACAAGGTTTTCTGACCGATCATTTGACTCTTCTAAATGAGGAAATAACACACACACACACACCACAATGTCACTTATCACAGACTCTTATAGAATTTGGGTGTGGTCAGGCTGACTTGGCACCTAACGCTGTTCATTTAAAGCAGATTTATCCGATAATGAAACGAGCAATGGAAGCACACACGACTAGAATGAGTGACAGTGTGCTGCTAAGCATTCTGTGTGTAAATGCGGTTTTATAAAAGCTCACCCCTTTGTCTCGAGATTTGGCGTTAAACTTGACCGTTTTTAACCTGGCTCTTTCTTTTTTCTCCACTCTGTAAGAGAAATCAAATCCGACCGTCAGTCACTTGAACGTAAAACATTCTTTATACATAAAAACTGAACACCAGCATGTTCTGTAGCTAACGTGATACGAACACAACCACCTAGATCCGGGTTTCTGACCGCTACGCATCATCAGAAAGATATTTCTTTGTACACAGTTGATGTTATTAACATGCTAGTAATTATGAATGATTTACGATTCATTGATACTTGTTTAGTCTGACCCCTGCAGGTTCTGACCTCCTTTTGCTGGGGATGACGCCCATCTCCTCGACCTCGCCCTCAGCCGGGACCTGTCGAGCCTGCCACCACTCATCGTCAGAGGCGTTCACCACGTGCAGGATGTCTCCGAATTTGAAATTCAAGCCCTGGCTGGGCAAACCGGAGTCCTTGGTTTTATCATAGTCGAACAGCGCCCTGTGGAACGGCACGTCACAGACATGATGGAGACGTTACTACGCGAATAGGTTTCAGGTTTTAGAGAAGAACGTGTTTGCAATGATTTTGGCTAAAACAGAAGCTGCCCAGTACTATGCAAAAGTCTGCACACCCCAAAGTATGAGTTCAAAATTCATTTTGGAAAGGGTAACGTTCCTCTCACAGGAAGTGTTTATACCTGACGTATAAAGATCGTTTCTGACTGGTCCTCAAAGATCCTGAACCTGAACTGATACTGCTGTTCATCATCTGCTCCCGCAGGTCATGGATCTTGGCTTCGAAACGGCTGTAGTCTGTAACACACACACACACTTATTTTATGACTTAAATTGTCCTACTTTGACCAATCTGATTGGAACCTTTATCCAGATTGAATTACATTACTGTGAGCAAATGATAGTCAAGGACCTTGCTCAAAGGTCCGACAGCAACAACCCGGCAGTGATAAGGTTTAAACCAGTGACCTATTTTTTTATCCAGTACCTTAACTGCTAGGCTACGACAGCCACATTTCCTTCTCCTCAGCAAAGCAAAAGCACTGGTGAGCCAAATCGTTTGCTTTACTTACGCCGCACTAATAAAATAAAACTGGGAACGCATTCACATGAAATAATTCATGCCACGTTCAAATAATACACTGTGACAGATATTTAGTTCTAAATTCGTAATTAGCTAATGAGCTGCAGGTCAGGGCAACCTGACCGCTCGACTAATCGTCATCATTGTTCGAGATCTAAATAATTCAGTCAGTCGAATGGAACGACGACGGCAAAATCAAAGTGCTCGTAGATAAAAAGGGAAAAGCGTCAAAATCTAATCGGCAAGAGTTCAAAACGATACAGAACAAACGAGACAAGCAGACAAAACGATTCTTTGCGACATAAAATTAGCATTTAGCTAAAGTCTTTGTTTTTCCGCCCTAAATCACGTATTACAGTACTTACGGTATTGCTTTATAGTCTGATGCTGCGTACGCGATCCTTTACTCTTAACAGTGTGATCCTGTACACTGTGGTCCTGTCATGGTTTGCTCGAAACACCCCGGCAGACTCCACCGACCTGCTACTGTGTGCTTGAGCTCGCATACACCCCCCCTCTCCAAACCCCCTCCGGCTCGGCTCACTCCACCCCACCATGCTCGAGGCCACACACACTTCAGTACAGCCACATTGTCCTTAGATAAATGTCAGTGTGAAAAGACGATATGCCGACGGATCCCCGCGAGTGCATCAGTGACACGCCGCTGCTGAAATATGCATGTGCCGTTCGTTCACGGACATCTAAACGGAATGATCTGATACACAAAAGCAAGTTCTCATGTTCTTGGATATTTTAGACGCTAATGTGCGCCGTGTACCTTCGCGTTTCAGCTGTCTGTAATAGTCATCAAATTTGAATCCGCCGTCAAACCCGCGGCTTTTCTAAGGTCGTCACCTTGCACAAAAGGTCAAAACGATTTAAAGAACGGCACCAAAGAATCATATCCATCCTATAATCGTACAAACGATCAAGTAAAAATGATCAAAAATTCGTTTCACTGTCCAGCTCCACTGTACAATAGAAACCAATTTGCTACGTGATTTATTGGATACGTGACCCAGCACAACCCTAGACAGACGCAGGAGAAAAACATGAAGAATCGAACAACATATTTAGAATCGAAACAGAGTAAACGAAAACAACAGAATGTGTTGGGTGTTGTGGGAGTAGAAGTCAACCGTACAGATGAGTGACAAATGATTTGTATTCTAAGATACGAGGTGTCGACATGATCTGATCAGCTTTCACAGTCCTCGAATCGATCACCAAATCGGCGCTCACCCTCCGGCCTGTAGTGGGCGACGATGGTGACGGTCTGGCCTGCATTCTTCAGGGCAGCGGCCGCCTGCTCATGAGTGGCACCGCGCAGATCCACTCCATTCACCTGCGGAAGATAGAACCACAGGATCACGCTCCGATTAAAAAAGAAACGACGAGCTGCCCTGCTGCCGGCGAGATTAACTGCACGTTCTTGTTTCTGATAGAATATTGTGCATAGTGTGCGCCTACTTCCTAAAGCACACTTTCCAGGGGATAAGTGTTGGACTAGGGAGGGAGCGTACCGAGACGAGACGATCTCCTTTCCTCAGCTCTCCGCTCAGATCAGCCGGACCTCCGGCCAGGATAAAAGAAATGAAGATGCCCTCTCCATCTTCTCCGCCCACGATGTTAAAGCCGAGCCCGGTCGCGCCTCGGTGCAGCACCACCTTCCTGGGCTCTCTGCCATCGACACACACGCAAACAGAAAAACATTCTGTTTATGCTTTATACTTAGCTACATACCACAGGTGGGTCTGGCTATTCAAAAAACGTATTTTTCATTTATTGATGTATTTTATTCAAGATTTGTTAAATCAAATAATATGATATCGGACTAGGATCTGTGTAATGGTGCTGGTTCTCTGTATCCCGTCATTATGCATCCGCCACACGACCTGCTTCCCACCGCCGTCCAAACGGACAACATAAATCATTCCGAACCAATTTCACAGGGGCGCCGGTGCACCATTCTGTCTCCGCTGATATGTGGATTACGTCCTGCGTGCGCCTGAGTTATGAAACTGAAAATATCAGGTGCGCCGGCCGGAGGATTAATGATTAACGCAGAACAGTTAGTACAGAGACGAGCATCCATCCTAACATTTCAGACTTGTCAGGATTCCTGTCTGATGACGGGTGCGAGCGAGGCCACCGTACAACACACACTGGCACGGCGAGCACCAAAATAGTTATCGTGATAAAATTATTTAGATTTCGATTACTTCCTATTTGAAATAATCTTGGAAATCTACTTAATTCATATTCATCATACAAAAAAAAGCACAGGGATGAAAAGGTATTTCTCAATTCAATTATCAGATGGCGACTAAAGTCACTCAGTGCTACAGTGTAAAAATAATCAGCGCTAGAGAGAAACGTCTCGCTCAGGACCATCTTTAATAGGTACATTTCGTCGCTTTTGACAGTGCGAGAAGACGCCAGACATGCGAAACAGCGATGAGAAATACGAGAGGACTGCTGGAGCCGCATCGCCGCTGCAAGACGATAAAATCCAGCAGGAGCTGGAGGCTTTAAATACAATTTACTACTTTTGAAAAATGACTTCTTGTGTTTCTGGAAGGAATCACGGTGAGTGAAAAAACATTGAACTTGAGGTCAGACCTTCGCCGAGGCTAACGATGAAATTTACGATCTTAAAAATGCTGCTATAGAATGACGTGGTAAAACCTTCGACTGATAAATGGCACGACGCCCGGAGTCCAACACGTATTTCAGCTCAAACTATTTAGGAAGTCGGGGGTCATGATATACAAAAAAAAGTTCCTGTACCTTGTCAGTTCGTCGTCTCCGAGAGTGCTCTTCGGCGTGGGGGAGAAGCGTCCTGAGGATGACTGTGACTGATTCAGGAAGTTTGGAGCGCTGATATGATTCTCCATATGATGCGAATAAGCTAAAAACATTAGAGATTCATTAATGAATAACTGTTTAAAATAATTAAGAGCTGCAAAGAGCAGCCGTATTCTGGTGCTTAGAGGTTGAAAGGTTGTTGATTCTGAGAGTCGATGGGTCACCACTGATGTGCCCTTGAGCGAGGCGCTGAAGCGTCGACTCCACCACGGACCGTGACTAGATCTGCCCGATGCGCCAAACACGTGTACTCACTGCTGCCCCCTAATGTGTGTTTCACTGAACGGTCTGAGGTTGTAAATTCAAAAACACTAAAAAAAAATCTATTAAAGTCCTTGGTAATGATATTTTTATATTTAATATGGATGAATCGATACACTTGACCCATGATGCAATACGATTCACGATACTGTATATTTCTCAATAAAGGGTGGCATTTTCTCCAACAGTCAGAAAACATGCAGTCAGGATAATTGTCCACCATCAACTTCTTGACAAAAGAATTGATTTGTGATTATAAAAAATTTTTTTACGCACTTTTAATTCTGAGGTATGTCTCAATTATGGCAGCCGGATGAATATCGGAAGCGCCCTCTGCTGTTGAAATTAAATATCGCTTTGTTAATCAGAAATACAGATTATGCGAATCGTTTTTATACCGCCTGAAAATTTAAATAATATCGATTTGAAAGTATTCGGAGTGTTTCTGAATGGACGCTGACGTTGTGCTCACACACTCACAGTTGGTGACATCAGGAGGAGCAAAACTGTCGTTCATGAAGACACTGTTGGGTTTAGCTACTTTCAGATACACCACGTCTGCGGTGTTTTTCAAGGCAGTCACGGCGTTCTCGTGGGTCACTTCCTCCAGACACGTGCTGTTCACCTAAAACACACCCCACGCGCGAGGTTAAGATGGGACCGAGGTCGGAATCACGGTCACGGGTGACGACTTTATGGCGTTTCCTTACAGCCAGAAGTTTGTCTCCTATTTGCAGCCGGCCGTCTTTGTGTGCGGTTCCTCCTTCGATGATCTTGGTGACGTAGATACTGTTGTCTCCTGGGATGTGCTGGTTCCCTACACCTCCGGCTATACTGAAACCGAGGCCTGGAACATAAGATGTGGAAGAGAAAAACGTCGGAGGAAGATTGAGTTTGAGTATTTAAAAAGTCACTGATACAAATACATGCCTGTCGATGTTTAATGATGGATAATATTACATCATAAACTCAAATCTACTAATTATTATTTGTATTTTTGGTTTGTATCCCGCCTAATTACCAAACACACACACACGCTGTTTCCAACCAGATAAGAGTGACCACGGAGACAGCCAATCACACGTCAGCAAAAAAACTGCTGAGCCAATCCATGTGCTTGCCGTGACAGAGTGGTTATTTTTCGCTTAGTCCCAGTACTCGTCTGTCTCATTTATTGTTTTAAAAATATATGTACCCCCACCACTTGTTTCAGAAAAATAAGTGTGGGGTAGAATCAGTACCTTTAGGTCCTTTAACCAGTTTGATCTCCATGATTTTCTCAGAGCTGGACTTTCTTCTCCTGATATAGAGTCGGACCAATGATCCGGCCTCCTTCAGTGCCTCCACCGCTTTACTGTGGGTCACGTCTCGAACGTCCACCTCGTTCACACGCAGGATGACATCGTTTACCCTGTTGATTAAAAAAAACAACAACAAAAAACTGTGCCATCTTTTTATATCTAATTTATCTAAAATGTTTACCAGGCTGATTTTCGTTTGGACTTTTGGCCTCCTCTTTACCTCGTGTTTGTACACTTTAGCCTGGTCAGTTTATTCATTTAATCACTAAATATAGTTGAGCTCTAAGCTAAAGCCGCTACGCAGCTCATAAGTTTCTCTGACAATCTAATCTAGACATGGTTTCACCAGTCCTTGGTGATTGCACATTTTTTATATTATTATTTTTCTATTTATTCCACATAGAAAAGCTAAAATGGCTTTAACAAGCTTAACTTGTATTTAAGAAACTAAACCAGCTAGCTATATGTGTGTGTGTTTTATTTATTAATCGTAACTTGACACTTATTACATGTGTATGCCCAAACGTTTATCTTAACACTTCGATATTAAGCACATGGGAATAAAGCACATCCAAAAAATTTAGTCTTTTTACATTACAGACGAACGTATTAATAATAGGACTTAGAGCAAAGGATTATGGCTAGAAACCCTATGGACACATGAGGTTAAAGTCCTTTATTAATGCCCCCCCCCCCCCCCCCCTTCACTGAGGCTAAATGTCAACATCTGATCCTTATCAGCACATCGGCTTCCCATCAGCGTCAGTGAGAAGCTCAACACTTCTGCAGCTTTAATGAGGCCCTGACAGCCCCCCCACCATGCAGTCGCTAAATGAAGCCGACTCAAAACCTCACCGACTCAGACGGGTTCGGGTCACGTCCACTCGTCAACCACTTTATTAAGTTCACCGACCTGGTACGTATCACTCCGTTTTGAATATGAATAATACACCTGCCACGTGCAAATATTTTTACAGAAGGTGTTAACACGTGTATCCTTCACGTTGAGAACGTTTGTGAGGTCATTTCAGCTTCCACGTGTGAAACAGTGAGAGTGGGTGAGGGGGAAATTTAGCGCCATCTGATATCCATCTTTTGGATGCTTGAGGAAAATGTTTGAGTGATATTAGAATAGAAAAGAATGCCTTTAGTTGTTAGATTACAGTACAACACAATTTTTTCTCCACGTATCCTAACTTGTTTAGAGGTTGGGGTTAAAGCACTATTACAGAATCAGCCATCATATGGCACCCCTGAAGCAGAAAGAATTAAGGGTCTTGCTCGAGGACCCAACAATTGCTGTAACCAGCAGAACCAGGATTTAAACCCCCAATATTCCGGTTGATGACCCGTAGCTCTACCCACTAGGCGACACGGTTTCTGTGTACTTGTGATGCTAATGTAAAATAATTACATCAGCGGCTACACAAAGGATCCAAAAATCTCCTGCTGACTAGATTAAAATAATATGATGTAATAATATAATAATAATCGTAAAAAAAAACAAAACCGTTTTTTCCTTTTCTTTAAGACCTTTTTAACTTACCGAAGTCTCCCGTCCTGAGCGGCGGCACCTCCGGGGATGACTTTGGTGATGAAGATGCTGGGATCTTCTCCGATGTGAGGGTTATCTGTGCCACCCGCGATGCTAAAGCCCAGCCCAGAATTAGCCTGCACACACAACAACAACGTAGTCTGCTTTAAAAAAGAGAAATAAAATGTTGGATGGAAGCTCATGCAGCAGAGCACAACCTATAATTATTAAGATCATGAGTTGGACCATAAATTACTACTTGAACCAACAATTTAGGAGCAGCCGTGACCTGATGGCGAGAGGCCATGGCTTGTTCGATTCCGAGAGTGGACAGGTCACGCCAGAAGTATCTTTAAGCATTATAACGAATTAAAATAACAGCAATACTGAAAAAAAGTCAAAAATTATTGTCAGTTTGACTCACTAGACCAGTTTTTCTGCATTTTTAAAAACGTCATGGTATTTGATTTAGGGTACCCTCACAAAGTATCCACCAGCAACATTTCGTGCTGCCTCAGAAAACTCTAAACATGTCATTTACAGAGTTCCACTTCCAGCCAAAGCACTTTGGTGCTAAATCAAGGGTGATAACGTGACTGCTCCACTCACCCGCTCCAGTGTAATCTCTTCGTACTCGTAGTCTGCCTCCGTGCCATTTACCTAAAAAAAAAAGAAATACAAACGTAATACAAGGAATGAGTGTCGATAATGGCCGACGCAGTCCCGGCTCAGACGTTTATGTGAGATCTGACCATCGAAAAAGCAAACCGAGAGCAATAAAAACGTCCTTTGAAGAGTTAGGAACGAATGGTATAATATAAGACGTATTTTTATTGGGAGTCGTTCTAAAGTCATAGTCATCAACCGGAGTAGTTACGGTCCCATCTAACCCAGGATAAAGTGTGCTGGAGAAAGACTGAGAAAGCAAAATATGAAAAAAATATCGTGTTAGTGTGTGTGTGAAAGACACTATCTGATTTTCTCTATAGCAGGGGTCACCAACCTTTTTGAAGCTTGAAAGGGGCTACTTTTGGGGTACCAACTAATGCAGCGGGCGACCAGTTTGATACACACTTGTGACGTCACAATAATAATTATATAATTAATTATAATTAATAATTATATAT
>JAOUQU010000016.1:231377-264286 GCA_028566735.1 Ammoglanis amapaensis | reverse complement strand
CAAAAAAAATGCAATTCATTGGTAACTTTCACTATTATGAGCTGTTTTTAGAACAGGCCCGCGGGCGACTCATGAGGGCACCACGTTGGTGACCCCTGCTCTATAGTCTGAAAGTTGGCACTGCCAATGGTCTGCTTGGCGCCACCGTAGAAGCCATTAACAGTGGTTTATCAATATGACGAGCAAGTACACGTGTAAGGTACATGGACATTTTTGCTCTCCAATTCTCATTTAATTGCATAAATTCATAACAGACCGTTCTTCTCTGATCCCCGGACCAAACTAACCCCCCACCCCTACCACCCTGGTACATCCGTGTATGCCTGTCCGAGATAGAAGCTCCGGACGTCAGACGGCGGGAGTTCTAAAATCTTGGAGGTGCACGTGGGGCATCGTCATATGTGCTCGGCTAAACGACTTGACACATATGTGTTGACGATTGAAGTCACTGATGTTTAAATCGAATTCAATCGTACCGCAGCATAAACACACTGACCGTGCCGGGTGTATTAATAACCCAGACGGCTTCATCACGCCGGTAGTCACCACATGAAGACCAATTACAGCGACTTTAATTATTAGAGACGGGAAGGTAACAAGAACCTTGGGGCTGAGTATATTAGACTCAGCGTGAAGCTTTTACAGCAGAACCTGGCGACGGTGTGTGTACGCAGGAAAGGCTCGACACATTCCCCGCAGGAGAGGATTAATACTGAACGTACTCTCCTCTCACTGCGTGTGTGTGTGTGTGTTTATGGCTTCTGATGGACTGGTGACCCATCTGCTGACCCATCTTTGGTATTTGCTCCTAGACTATTTATGAATAACAAAAATGAACACAGAAATCGAACCCGGGACCTTCTTGTGAGGCAACAAGTGCTGCCCAATTTACAATACTCCATTCACCACTGTGCATTTAAACACAGCGCAATAAATCCACTACAGCAGTGGTGGGGGCAGCAGTGAGCACACTTGGCCATTGCGATGGAAAGCATTAGGCACGATGCCTGGGGCACAATAGGAGTACGGGTTCAATGTCGTGACCCGTCTATAGTCAGAATGGAACCGGCAACCTTCCGATCACAAGCCCAGTTCTCGAAGCATCAGGCCACCGGTGCCGCCAACTACCTTAGTAGGGGCATCAATCCATCAGTCAAAAATACACTCTCTGACCAATAGGGTAATTAAGCGCCTCAGATAAACCTGCAGATCGAACTTGATCGTACGTGCTGTGTAAATTGTAGAGCTGATGAGAATTAAGAGAACTTACGTATGGAGCCGAATCCAAACTCTCCGTATTCACCACGACAGGAGGAGGATTCGCCTGCAAAGCGAAACAAAACAAAAAACTTAAACACACTTGACACACACGGGTCTTGGGTGTAGAAGTCGCTCGAGAAGCTTTCTTTATGCAGTGCTGTATGAAGGGTGACTTACTCTCTACATGGTGTGACAATATATCGGAATCGGCGCTCGTACCCGACCGAGGCCGGAGTGAAAACGTACATGAGTGTGAATAAAATTCTGGTATTATCTCTCCGACCCCATTAAACAAAGCAAATGAGCAAACAGAAAGGGAGGGGGGGGGATGAGAAAAGAGTAGGGTGGGGTGGGTGGAGAAATGGATGAAAAATAAATAAAAAGACCTGTGACGTCGGTGAAGGGATGACGGTGGCCTCCGATGGGACGGGCGAGATTGGGATCACGGGGATTACAGGAGAGGAGGGAGGGGCGGCATCTGTCTGCTAAACGATAGTATGGGGAAGAGGTCAGGTCACATACACACACAAGCACACACACATTAATGACGACAAAAATAGAAAAGCAATGACGTGTTTTGGGACAAAAAGTGTAACCAAATTATATTATTTACCACAAGATGGCGTCATCATTAAAGCTGGAATATTATTTTTTTACTAATTACATTGAAAAACAAGTCACACATGTATAGGCACACAGCAAACGCGTACAGGAAACAGAGGGTGGCCAGTGATGTTAAGTGAATCAAGTCCATTTTCAAATATAATCGGTATACGGCTAATCGGTCGTTACACTAGTGTTAGTGTGCCACACCTGTGGCAACCCTGCTTATCAATATTATTATTATTATTATGAAGTATAGTTGTGCTGATCATCATGCTAACAACATTAAAAACACAAGCGCGGACAAGCGTGCAGACCATCACGTTACGATGCTAATGCAAGGCGATCAATGATGCTGCAAATTACATTCGAGTGCTCATTTAAGGACAAATAGGAGTAGGGCTCCCAGTGATCATGGCCTGGGCGTTAAGAGTACCGAGCTTGTGATCGGAAGGTTGCTGGTTCGATTCCAACAGTGTTTCTGTTTGGCTCATTTCATTCACCACAATTCAGCCGAGCTTAAAAAGGATATCTGCTCTGGTGTGCTAGCGCGATCAAACTCCACTGACTTTCTAGTTTATTCATCACTTGAAAAAGATACTTAAAGCAAAACAACAAGGTGAATTAAACTAGCTGTTCAGTCATTGGATCGTACGGCAACGTCCAGCAAATACTTCCGCCTGATGCAATACATCTACAACAGCATATAATATGTTAATGAGTTTGAATGAATCCGTCTCCAGCATCCATCACTGTCTGATCATCTGAATCAAGGATCTGGCAAAGAATAATGGCGAAGAACAATATTCACAAAGAGTAGCATAGGATGGATTGTTTATTTATCGTCCACATTTTCGTGTAATCGGACCAGCCTGTTAAAAGGACCAACCAAGGCGTCCGATTAACCAGATTCGACTGTATTTAAATATAATGTACGATCTATTATGCATGCATGATTGCCGGCTGCTATTCATATCCCATTCGGACAGAGTGTGAGTACTAAACATTTCCTTGATGACTCCTTGATGATGAGTCTTTTTCAAAGAATGAGATAGTAAATAAAAAAGTCAAGTTTCAGCTTTGTAGGTACTCAGAAAGTGGGAAAATGTATTATTAGTGAGTGTGTGAGTGAGTGTTTTGGCGTTTATATATCAGATTGGAGTCAGATTGTGTTTGTGTTGTTTGTCCGTCTTAGTGTGTGTGTGAGTGTAATTTCAGTTATGATGATCGAGATCATGTCTTGAGAGGCTTGGGTGCCTTGCACAAGAGCCAAACAGTGCCTGCATGCAAGCGTCTTAATTAAACCCACATCTACGGACAGACAGACTGAAGTTCTACCCACATGGCAGCCAGTGTCTCGTGATACAAACTTGGGCAAACGAAATAGCAACAACAGCTAACAATAAAACTTTCAACCTTAAATTGAAATAGATGAAGCACGTTTGCTCAGTAAATACATTTTTTCAAATGGATCTCCAGGCATCTTAAAACTCGTCTTCGGTTACGTCCAATCGACAAACAACGATGAGATTTTAAACAGGATGACAAACGAATAAGCCACATTAATGCCATTTCAAAATATCCGATTGCGCCAAACCACAAAACGCCACTCCAACAATAATCATACACAACAACGTGGGAGAACGACATTAAACAAATGAAAATGACTTCATTCCAGAGCTCTAGCCAACATGTGACTTACATACCCACTTGCAGACCCCAGGGGAACAGAGTCGTTGCTCTCTGACAGAAAAGCTTTGAAGTGAACTGCTGACTTTAGCCGTACTCTTGGTGGGACTTCCCTTGACGCTGTCTCGCAAGTTTACAAACTTGGTCCGGCCCTTGCCGGCGCTGGTGAGCGGCGTGGAGGGACTGCGGCAGGCATCGTGGCCAGGGTTCCATCTGAGAATGGATGGCGATAGCAGTTGTGGATGAGTCTGAGGCTGGAGTAAATTCGGTCTGAGGTTTGGGATTGATTCAGGAGTGTGTTTGATGTCAGGAATCCTTCCGTTGGAGTTCCGGCTGGAGTAGTATGTGGTCATGGTGCACAGAAACGCCGGGATCCTGAAGAAGCACCAGAACCCTTAATCCCGCCTGTTTTGGCTTCTTCGGTGGAAATGTGAGTTGCGTGGGCTGCGAGTTTACTCGTTTACTCTCACTCACGTCTCCGTGTGAGGATTAGCAAGTTCCAACGGGCTCGGCCGGCAGGAGCTGTGGGGCTTTTTCCTGGCATGAATAATCGATGGTGAGCTCGAGTTCAACACACGAGCCAACTGCGCCAACAGACGTCTGATTGGCAAACAGCCCAGACCGCACATCCTTGGGATCCCAAAATATCGTAAAAATGTGTCAAATGCCATGGCGCCAAAAACAACATTATTTATTCTTTAATCTTTTTATTCTATTTTATATTTGCATGGCTATTTTATTGGCTCTTTTACACCGCCCGAATACATAACGTCGTTTTCATTCACTACTGAAATGTTCCCATCAGGTGCCACACCCGATCGTGACCGATTGTCCTTCCTGACAGAACCATCCCAATTTATCTGCACTTGGAACCGGTACATGCACTGGTTTGTGTGTAATTGTGTCCATGATTCAATGTCTCAAAGTTATCCTGGCTGCATATTTTCGGACTGTGTCAGAAACCCAAGCAGATCTGGCGAAAACATGTGAATAACGTACAGAAAGAAACCAGACCTCCACGGTGACACCAATAAATAATAAAGAGAAATGGGAATATAAAAAGCACTGTTCGGAGACAGCAAATGTTACCCTACTAGTGCACATGTGAAGGTAACAACAAACAAGGGTGTTTAGAAACATTACATTTTCCACTGAGAGATATAAAGTTAGTAAAAAACACACAAAAAAGTAATTTTAATAAAGATTTAAGTAATGGTTGGTATTTGGTAAGAATTACGAACATGAGCTTTCATGAACAGAGCGATCACAATAAAACCATCGGAGCGCCATCTAGTGGCTGATAATGTAAACGCTTCACTATTTCTTATGAACTGAAGAGAAGACTAGAACTATTTTCCTGACTAATGTTTTGATTTATTGTACGCATTAATTATTTACTTTTCAGCAGTAGAATTATTAACATGTATCTTTTGTTCTAAGTCTTTCCTAAAGATATTGTACCTGTGCATGAATAGTAACCAGATATAATATATACTAAATCGATCATGTTTGTATGCATGTAAATATGCATAGAATTCATATTCAGATTGTATGTTTACTTTGCAGATGTTGCACAAATCATGCTGGGTCCTTTGTGCTACTTTGACACTTCATTACAACTTAAACAATTTATCCTTTTAACTCTTATCATGTCGTGGCTGAGCCGGTTGTACCATGTATGATTTTGTACCTTGATTTGTTTTAGTTTTCTATGATATTGCTGCTAGTATGTTATGATATTGTTACATTATTAGCTATATTATACTGTACTGTATAATAATATTATTACACAGGAAAAAAACATCCAACAATAACTGTGTTATATTAATTAAATTCATTAGATCTATAAAAAGATCATGTATCAAACTGAGCATCACATGACAGTCACAAGGTGACAGTTAACAGCTGGTTAACTGAGACCAGCTAATTAAACTAGTGAGATCGGGCGTGTTTTGATCAGGTTGGAATTAAATTCAGCAGCCACACTGGCCCGCTGAGGACGGGTTTGACACCACAGCTTTTGATTTTTCAAATGCAAATGTTGCAACCATTGTTGGGCCCTTGTGCAAGGCCCTGTAATCCACATTTCCACATATTTCAATGGTTGGCCATGTGTTCAGAACCCAACTTCTGCTTATCGCTGTACAAGTGTATGTACGTATGTATATATTTATGCATGTTATAAATAAAAGCTTCCTATATTATTCTCTACTATAGTACAGGTATATGCTATTATACCGGTGTGTGTACTGTAAGTACTATAGAATTTGCAACACACAAGAAACAATCTTTGATGCAAACATTCTCAATACTGAAACTCGAACAGATTTGACCTTGAAATGACCTAGCTACGTGTGGTATATTAACAGTGTGTAATTCCATCATCCAGCAATAACAACAACAACAGCAACAACATAGTCACACACGCAATTAAATTAGCATCCATAATATGTTTACATGACTTAAACAAAACTTCCAATCCTTCCATCCCACACACCTGTCAGGAAACCTTACCTGGTTGGGTCTGGTTATTACACAGTCAGTAAAGGCATGAAGACGAGTCAGGATGTTTAAAAGGCGGCGCCAGCGTGAGGGATTGGGTTCGGGAGGCTCCTCGCTGGAGCTGCGCATGGACCACTGGCGGAGCCGGGGTCCCAATGAGCCTCCGTGGGCCGAGCTGGTGCTACCGCCTCGACTCCCCCTGGAATACAGGGTGTTGCCTCCAAAAATGTAGTTCATTGCCCACTCGAGAGTCGAACCCCGGGAACCAGAGGAGAAGGGCACGTCAAATTATAATGAGAGCGAATGCCTGTGCTGGGCTGTATCTGGCGGTCTCATCTGTGCGGCGTCCTGATGACTCCGGGACACTTCGGGAGGAGGGCAAGTCACACCCTGAGGATGAGGTACGGCAGGAGAAGTCGATTCCGGGGGAAAGAGCGGGAGGAAAGATGTTAGCGAGGCTGAAGAGCAGCAATGTTGCATGAATCGGCGATGGCGGGTTTAGAGGAAGAACTCGAACGCTGAACACGTGAGGATCGGGCACTCGATCTGAACACGGTTGCTATAGCAATACCCTCATGTCCCTTCGAGATCGTCCATCAAAGTGGAATGCGCAGGCCATCGTGTGAGTTACAGCGGTCGACTAATCATCATGAAGTTTCACTTCCGAAAGCAGCCAGACGAGAAAGAAAGAAAAACACGTAATCACACACACATACATAAATAACGTCCTCGTCCTTCGCTACTGCTCCAAGGGGACCTTTCCGGTCTGAGGCTTCCGAGGATGTGCCACAGGTGTTGGATAATTTCGTCGCCAGGCTCAGCTTCCACTCCCGAGGGAGTCGGCTCCATGGCAACCGCTCAGACATCTGACAGAGCCAGCGGGATTTCCCACTCAGGCTCCGATCTCCCGGTCCCTATGCCACGCCCCTCAGATTCATTTGCTGACCTTTCTCCTCTGGTAAGGTACCACAAAAACAGCAGTCCAGACTAGTGATGTAACAATATACTCTACGTATGATGCGTTCGATAATGCAGCGAGCCGACTCGGGACCTAACTAGATCGGGTTCTATTAAGTCAATGCATTATAAGTCAGGCTCATTAAACAAGCGCATTATTCAAACCAATGGGACAAGGACGCAGCACGTTAGCATCCCAAATATTATCCAATAAAGTTCCCTGACAATTATATGTAGATTTACATTTTCAACATTTAGCAGACACCTAATAATAAAAGCCGGAACACCAATATGAATCGTCCTCGGGTCTAGGAGATCGAAAAAGCTCGTGTCTTTGGTTGTGATTTACGGCATTTAAAAAAAATCTCTTGAATGCATGATGTGGAGAAAAAAAAGAATTGTGCGCAATATTTCTTCATGGCTTGACCATCAATCCTGACACTGCATTGGAAGCGAGTGCCAAGCGTCTATTTCTCTGCTGTACAAATAAAAGCCTGTCGACAAACATGGCAGACCATCAAGATGATGTTCGCAATTAGCCCTCGGCACACAGTGTTGCATTTCTAATGAGATCCCAGCCAAAGCTGTTCGGGTCCTTCTGTCAGTGCGGAGTCGTATCGGTCATCACACTAACTGACGATAACCGACACAGGTCACAAACCGAATCGAACAGAGAAACTAATCATGGAAGAAATATGAATAAATATCTGAATTGGGCACAAGATAGAAAAACATTTAGTGTTGAAACACATTTAGTGTTTCATTCCATTTGCATTCATACAATTCATCTTGTAAACAACAACAGGTTGTGCAGTCGTGAACGTGAAGTGAATTGTCCCTTCCCGCAGTCGGACAAGTGCGGTCTCTGCTGGCTGATCCAAGCGCATGCTTGGAGAAATAATAATACCCTTAAATGTTAGCGTTTGAAAGCTCTGTTTTATACCTCGGAACGCAGGTTCGGTTTCCAAGACCATGAGCCAGAATCTAAACCGTGAATAACAGCAGTGACGGATTAACTGTCTGAGCAGAGGAATGGTCGTGACTGTGGAACGCACACTGACGAGTAGAGAAAGTCTCAGGATATTCCACGCACAAAACGATGTTTTTGTTTACAGAGAACTAAATTTGGCAGCACTTCTAAAAAGATCAATTTTACTGTCACAATGTTAGTTTATTATTTACACTTTAGCCACTAGTTGATATTTAGAAATCTGATCCTCGGCTCACGTTAGCCAATACGGTTGAAATGAAAATTATAGCTGTGATGGTGTAAGTGGTCATGAATAAAGCAACAATCTGTTCATAATGCATAATGAATTTTTTCTACGATGCACCCTGAACGTTGTATTGCTGCGTATTAAAGTCGAAAGCTCTGCATGCTGCAGTGAGCGAGCTTTCCCAGCTCTGAGACGATCCCTGTGGCAGGTGATGTGTTTTCGTGAATGTTAGAGATCCTGAACGCTGCTGCATGACACGAGCGTGCAGGTTGCCAGGCAGCAGGATGGAGAGGTTTGTGCTTCCACTGTATTTTTTGTGCTCATTACTGGACGCTCTGCTGCTGCAATAAAAGCGGTGCAGGTGAGCAATCTAACAAACTGATTATGTGTGTGTGGATTCCACACTTGATGACGCACCTCAGAACATCAATGCGCAGAACCTGATGCCGGTCTGTCTGACAGACAGCCTAGAGAAAAGAAACCAAGCGCTTGTATGGATAAATGAATGATCGGCAGAGATAACCCACGACATATGAGCGAGGCTGCAAGAAACTCTGCTTGCTGAGGACTCACCAACAAGTGTAAATGCAGTCTCTTGGTTCTCCTCAGGGTGCCCATGATGCGCCGACCCATCTTTTTGGCGTACCACACCGAATTGAGCATCTTGTGCCTTTGCGCAGTTGGCAGGTCTGGGTAGATCTTGCTATGCGGGCGTCTTCGAGACGCGTGGTGTGAGCGGCGGAAGCGAAAACATCTCTCTCAGGTGGCGTGGACTTGCGATGAGAGGCAGTGGCTGTTTGACGCACACTGCTGCAGCACAGAGCGAGATGGTGAGAGAGCGAGAATCCGAGAGAGATAAACGACACTGTGCAGGAGAGACTCACGATCTCAGTCTGCTCCGAAATACTGATTTATCTACCTCCTCCCTACTCTTGCTCGCTCAGTCCGTCTCAGTTTATACCCTCTCCTGTGTACGGACGAGCCCGTGTGGGTCCGGTCACTCTTCTGACACGTCGGACTCCTCCAGAACCTCCAAGTGAGTCAGCAGGAAACAGCCGGAGCCCCTACGGGAATCTGACTGGATTCTCAGTCCAGCATCTTCGCATCCTGACCTCACCTCATTCCTCAGAATGCAGGCTCAGTGTTATTGTCTTTGCGTTTGATGCGTCATCCTCGTAACGTGCAGGGATTAAATGTACTACCTAGCTGCTAGGAAGGCGCATGCATCACTTCTGACGTTACTTACAGCAAATGAGACAACCTAGTAACGTTTATTTGAACAGGAAAGTGACCCCATAACTTCCACATATTCCTAGAATTCCCATCAACACAATATGCACATATTTATTTTAAATTACATTAAATGCAACATCTTGAACCCTGGTATTCACATTTAAACATTTACACAAAAAGAATTGTATATACACTAGAAGTCAAATTCTCCTTTTCTACATCTCTAGGCTATGTGAGGGCAATTTGACTTGAAAGAATAAGAATGATGCGTCGCGTCATGGCGCGTCAGTCACCTGACTTGTCTGGCCTTCCCTATCGCTAAACCTAAACCCCAGGATTAGACGTAATGATTAAAGAAGAGTTCGAGCATGAAGACAAAGCAGACAAAGTGCTCGAGACCTCTGGGGATTCCTCAGTTGGAAAGCATGAGGACGATTGAGAGAATGCCAATGTGCAAAGCTGTCATCAAAGCAAAAAGTAGCTACTATAAAAGCATAATCCCAGCGACTATACAGCAGTGGTGGGATTTGGGGCAAATACAGGCCCCGTTTGGGGTACTGAACTAGTAATGCCAAGTTGCCACTGTTGGGTCATTTAACCTGTTGGTTGCTTAAAAGCAATTGTGTTTAGTCATAATTGTAAGTCGCTTTAGATAAAAGTGTCTGTTAAATGCTAAGAATGTAAATGTAAACCAATAACCTTCTGATTAATTGTCTGTTGCCTTAACCGATAAGCAACAACCAAACCTTTAAGAGAAGTTCTAGTAGCACCAACTGGCCTGACCACCGTCTTATGGTTTGTATTATTTACTCTTTGGTTATATTCATGACAGACACGATAATGTGTTTATTCATAAACCCAGAAAAAAAAGTCCAGCATTACAATCCACCAACATTTAGTGACCCATACAAGCCCATGGAACACTGAAAACATAAAGAATACAACAAGTAATAACTGTTATAACAGCCACAATCACAGCCACCGAGTTAATTCATAGCAGTGCTACAAAAAGCCGCTTAGCCGTGCATTCTAGAAACAGAAATGCTCCTGTGCATGACATTATTCGCTCTGCGAGTGCATCTATGTCCTCTACGCTCGGCAAAAAAGCGACCGTCAGCGGCAAGAGGCTCAGAGACACTCCGATCAAAACCTGAACGCACCTGGTGACCGAACCGCTTTCACACGAGCACACAAAGAAGCTTCCGGTGTTTGGAGTCATGCACGGCTAGGTGTGCCTGGGGGATCTACTGGCCAGGTGTGCCTGGGGGAGTGATTACCTGGTGAGAGGTGGAAGGGCTGAGAAGAGGACTCTCGGCAGGGGTGACCGGCCCATCGAAGATGCACTCCAGAGAGTCAACCTACAGAGGGAGGGGAGGTCGGGGGAGGTGATACGCAAGTCGACTAATTGCAGCTCTGATGGGTATGAGGGTGTAGATTAATTGCGTTAAAAACGCACCACATTCCGTCCCTTATTTACCAGGGCACGAGTTTATAGGCAATTGCATTTTAAAAGAAAATTTGTACACGCAGCTTGAAGAGCGGGGCTTATGTCATTCTAAGCCAATGAAGATTGAATTATATTTGACACGACCAGGCACCGAAAGGTAAAGTGAAAATTGCTGTCATGACACGTTAGTGGGTGAGATGAAATACACAGCAAGTAAACATTTTATCCTCAAAATTGATGACGAAAGACAAAAAAAAAGGTTTACAAAAGTGCCGCTGTGAGGTTGTGAGGACTTCCTGTGTGAAGTGGTCAGATTCAATCTTTTAATAGTGGAAAGAAACGGCGACAAGTCGTGGGTGGCCAGTGCGGAGCAAAGAATTTACCAGAAGTTAATGCTGCTTCTGATGAAAAGGTAAATAAACTGCTCATAATGTTTTGCCTAATATGTGTACGTATACTTATTTTTGGGTGAGGATTTCTCACCCCAAAATAAAATAAATAAATAAAAACAAATAAATCAGACATGAATATCCTGGAGTGGACACAAGAAAGACACTTAACTTGTAAAGAAAAGGAAAGAAAAATCCACCAGATTTCTCGTAAACAATGTTAATCCAAATCATAATATGAATGCTTTACATTTTAAACTAGCAGTGGCATCCAACAGGTGGCGCTAAAGCTCTGCTGGTAATGACACGAGTCGCTTTCCTCGAGTACTATGATATTCATCTTGTGACAAACGGTGATGGCAGGTGATTAATCACAGTAGGTGATAACAGCTTGTTTTTAGTGCAATGGCTCTGTGAACAGACTGAAATCAAAACGCACGCCCCAAGACATCTCGTCAAACTGAGCGTCTCACACGGGGTCTCACACAGGGTCTCGAGGAGACCTCACACATCCACAGACTTTTATTTCAGCCACTAAAGACTGTAAGGCAGAAGCTCAGTAGTGCAGTGAGGGTTATGGGGGTTTGATATCATGTGGGTACTGAGGTGTTGAGGGTCGTAAATCCGAAAACGGAGGGGGTGCATCGGAGCACGGCGGCTATGGGGGGGGGGCGATCATAAAACGTCCGGACCACCAAGCAACTCCATACACACTCCTTCCTCCCACATACTGAAGTGCGAGGTCAGTTTCATAACATGCATCAACAGAGAAGCTAATAAATGAAATATCATAAAGGATCGTTTTTATTTACTGCCCAGGCAACACAGTGAGATATTCAGCTAGCACACCAGCACCGAGATTCTGAACACGTTGGTTTGAATAGGTCTGGGAAGGATGTTGTCCTTAAATGCATCCAGGGATCCCCAGCAGACTTTTCCCCAAATCGAGCAAAAGGGGAGAAAATAGAGCAACACTGACATTTCATAATGTAACGATACGGTCTACCCACAATGCAGTACGATTCACACAATTGTGTACACAATATGATTTTTTAAAAACAAAATTAAATCGATTATAAATGACAACACATCGCACGCAATCTTTACATTTTGTTTCGTGTTTTTGTGTTCAGAATTACAGCGGAAAGCCAAATGGTGCGTCATTGCAATTAAACACTGAATCATTTTAACTGTGTGTGTGTGTGCGTGTGTGTTTGTGCGCGCGTGCGATAAACTGCATTTCTTCCAAGAATTTCATATAGCGTGCTGTCCAAGCCTAACACAGAGCCAATCACCACACACGTATGATGTCACAAGCTAGACCCATGAGCCCTAGTATTCTTTGTTCAATACAATTAGCTTTCGTTCTGTTTTTTAATTAACATGTTCCTCCACTTCAGTACAGGCACCACGGAGTCCTGGAATGAAACAACACCCTGGGCCCTTTTTAGCTTGGTCGTTCTTTAACCAGCAGCCTAGTGGCCAGTGTTGTCTGGAACAGGTACTGCCAGTTGTGCCCACCAGAAGGCGCCCCAACAGAAAAAGCCGAGAGTCTGCCTATTTTAGGAGTCTGCCTTTGCTCTTTGTTCAATAACAATAAAAAAGGCAGCACAGTGGCGGAATGTTTAGCACGGTCGCCTCACAGCAAGAAATGCCGGGTTTGATTCCCATATAAGGTGATTCAGGGCTTCTCTCCTGATCCGTGTTGGTTTCCTCCGGGTACTCAGATTTCCTCCAACAGACAAATCTCTGTACACTGTAACAGACTGGAAACCTGTTCAAGTGTTTAGTGTATTCACCCAGTGTGTCCCACCATGACCCAAAAACAGAATAAAGCGCTGGCAACACTAGACAATAGAAGTGAAAATAAATTCCTTAAATGTTGCATTTTAAGCAGCAGAGGGCGCTCCAGATTGCCAATATACAATATAACATTTAAGAAAAGTGAAGCGATAAAAGGAAACAAATAAAGGAGGACATCGTACCGTGAACCCAGCACTGTGGCTCAAGTGTCGTTGCGTTTCTTGGCTTAAAATGGAGCACATTTTAGGAATTAATGGGAACATGGAAACACATGAGAACCGCAGCGTTCGTACCGTGGATGTGCTAAACGATAAGTCATCCTGAGTGCGCTCGGCTTGTTTTGCGCCATTAGCTGTGCCACACTAATAACGGGAGCTGTGCTGAGGGGGAAACATGGCCTATATTTTCGGCGAGTGAGAACTCCTACAGGGAAAGTGGCATGCAGCTGAATTATTCTCCGCTCTGACGACGCAGCATATTTTTAATCATACGAGTTCTATTCACAACGGCGTGGACAAAAGAAAAGAAATCACAATCTCTCGCTTTGTGTGTGTGCGTGTGTGCGTGCGTGTGTTGAACTTGGTGACCTGCTAACATTTAATTTATAGTGCTAGAGATGTGATGCACTCTACTCACAATTCTGTGTTCCAGATATACTATTTACCAAAAAAAAATACAGTATCTACTTAATTAATGTTTTATTTCTAGCCTAGGTAAATAATGGCAGCGCCCTCTGATGTTTAAAGCAACAGTACCGATTTAAATTGTTAATCGATTCCAGTGAATCGACGGTTCATCCCTAATAGATTTATTTATTAAGCATTAAATGTTATGTTTAACTTACTATTTACTACTTCACTACTTACTATTTATAGTTTTGTATCTTTATTTGCATGTTTTTGGGCTTTGGAAGAAAACTGGAGCGACCGGCAAAAACCAATGAAGACACGCGGAGAACATGCAAACTCTGCACGGAAAGCCCTGGGTGTACCTGGGAATTGAACCCGGGACTTCTTGCTATGAGACGACAGTGGTACCCGCTAAACCTGCTGGGAGCTTTGTTTCAAACGACTACATCCGCAGCAGCCTTATCTTAAACTCTCATCCCTCCTCTGCACATGCTCAAACTGGATCTCAATCTACCCTTCAAAATCCACTGTACATAAATAATAAACTTGTACATAAACGGCCACTTGTAACACGGTTCAACCTTTTAACGCGCAGTGGGACCGGATAGTTTGCGTGTACCTTCATTGGGGAAATGTGTGCGTGAGCTACGAAGCCGTGGACGTTCTCGATCTGCGAGATGTTCCTCTCAGCCACCTGGACGAGCTCGGGTCCGGGGGTTTCATCTGTGAGCTGGGGCGAGCTCGGATCCGGAGGAGACGAGTCTTCGTCATTGTGTCTGTACTTCTGCAGAGAACACAAAACAAACGGCGTGACGACGGATTTTGAATTCTCGGATCTAGGATTCACGTTCTCCTTCCTCTGGGAGCTCCATCCTCATCCTCCTCTCTATTAAACTCTCGTTTCTGCTCTGCACAGGATGCAACGTATCTCGAGAGCTAAGAAAACGCTACAACTGCGTCGTCCAGCTCGCAAAATCCTTCCCGTATAAACATGCAACATCACCACCAAAGGGATCTGGCTAACAGCATCTCCCGAACTTTTTTTGGGCCACAGTGGACATAGGAAGTGGTTCTCGGAGCACAGATTACAGTGTACAGTGCACCCATAAGTACCACAAAAAACAATATGAGCTCATTCGGAACCCTGCTCGGGTTTTAACCAAGACTAAAAGAACAGAAAATATCTTCCCAAATTTAAAACTACACCGGCTTTCAGTTCATTTCAGAATCGAGTTTAAAGTTTGATGCTAGTCTATAAATCACTCGGCCATGAATAAATCTAAGACATGTTTAGAAAATGTAAACCCAGCAAATCCCTTGAGTCAGATCAGCTAGTCGAGCCCTAAAATTGGTGAAAGAGCGCCAGACGATATCAGACGTTCATCAAGTCGAGGTAATAAATGCTTCTCTTGTGCCTATAATTAAGCTCCAAACTTTACACTTTCTCTTAGCAGACAGTATATTTTGTTTTAAACCTTGAAAGCTTTCATTTGTAACAGTGTTTGAACCGAGCCTTTTGGCGGTTCTAAATTTCAGGAATGATTAAACGTTTTTAAATGTTTTTATGTTTTTTCTTATGTAAAGCATGAGAATTGAATCACCACTGTATATGAAAGATGCTATACAAAAAAACTTGCCCCGCCTTACAGATGTGAGGGTTTGTTATGCTGGTGGGTGGAAGCACCGGTTCATGGATGCTCAGTTCCTCCCATGATGAGCTCAAGAGGAGGAGGAGGAGGAGGAGGATCTCCAAGCAACCGTGACCACTCAGCGTTGACTCATGGCCTCCAGTGGATTACAGACAGAGGCTTTATGGAATCCATCAGACACGAATCCTTTATTTCATAAATCCGACTCTGAGTAAAGAAGCAGCTTCTGCACTCTGCTGCCAGCCACCACTGTTGGGCCCTTGAGCAAGACCCTTGTGTGCCAGTGGCACTTTCACCAACATGCAAAACATGACGTTACAATTCTAATGGAACCAAAAACGAATCGTTCTCTTCTCTATACGACAGCGTAAGGTTTAAACCCTCCGCCATCAGAAATACCCACTGTGCTATTATTTGCCACCGACAGGAAATTAAGACAGACCCTGATTACCAAAAGGATTGAATTGCGTGTCTTTTTCTCTTACGGATTAAACCGATCCACTGGGTGTAACGTGTCCAAATGACAGTGATGAATGAGGCGTTTTGAGATTCGCATCACCTCGCTAATACTAATTCACCGTCGGCCGCCGTGTCTCTCGGGATATGCTAGCTGTACGTATGTGTGTGTATATGTATAAATTCCTTCTCGTTTTCCCACGTTTTCTGTGGTGTATGAATTTTGATGATGTTCAGCGGGAGTCACGTGTACCTCTGAACAGGCGTGAAGTCTCGGCAGACGCGACACGCTCATGCTAACTGCAGAGCCGATGTTCTCGACCTAACACCATCGTTTTTTATTCCGCCACTACTTTAAACCCTCTGGTAATTATACCAAACTGTTTATTTGCGGATATATCGTCACAGATATCTGTCCTGCTGCCCTGGTCAGCTCTTTAAGTGAGATTGGAACATCTGGAAGCAACAGTAGTTCGGAAAAAAATCAGGCAGGTGTAGTATTGAGTCCAGCATGTCTAGCTGTAGGTCAGTATAATTATATCATAATTTCTTCCAATTGAATGTTGCTGTTGTTTGGGCCTCATAATGTGTCCTTTACAAGAAATTGTACAAGAATGTCAAAAATGTTTTACTGGCACTTCATTGTGCTCTCAGTGCTGATCTAAAGCCCAGATCAAAAGGTGTGCCAACTTGGATATACTGGCCAGAATAATCCGCTGTACAGACCGTATGTAAAATATGCCATCTCAGAGAAGACTACGTTAACGAAAATCAATGAACGTGATTAATTATTGCTCATCTCTAAGCAGCGGTCATCATATGGACACACCAGACTTTGTTTGTATAAATACAAACGTTTAAAGACAATCCACATGAATCTGCATTTGAGTTAAAAGTTTCTTATGTACTTCGATTGAAGCAAATAACGACGACATTACTAGAACCGTGTCCACACACCGCTGGATTAAACACACGAAGTCGGTTATGTAAAAGGATAAATGTGTCCATTTCACTGAAATAAAGACATAATCATCATCCTTATAATCCAGCCTCCTGTGCACTTAGTATTGGGTCTTTATGACCCTGGTGTGGTCTCGTGGTAAGAGCAGGGCCTAAATTCTCAGCGTTTAAATCCCAAACTGGATTCACGGTTACAGGTGGTGCATGGAAGATATGTAAACAAAACCATCATCACAGCAGGGTGGGTTGCATCCAGATGGGCTCTGCCAAAGCAGATATTCGGATTTTGGTGTCAGGAATCACGAGCTGTTTGGATGGAACCTTGCATATTTATTTAGACCCATCTGTAAACTGACCCATTACCTGGTGGCTCCTCCAGTCCACACGGAGCGTAAACATTAGTGTAAACAGTTCCGTGGCAACATCGTATTTGAATAAAAGAGCCTGTAAAAATTGCTCATTCTGAAAATGGCTGAAGCTGGCAAGAAAGGGGTGAAAGTGGAGTGATTTTATGCAAAGAACCTCGTAAGTCTCACTAGCTCCAGTTTAGAAAAAGAGGTATAAAATGCCCCCTGATAAAGAAACTAAAAGCTTCAGATAAAAATATAAACTTAAAATGTAGACATGAGGGTGATGGGAGCAGCCCAAAGAATGCACACTTGCATACTTCAAGCAAGCTAACAAAAATATTTGTTAAATCAATATAGGCATTAAATATCACCAATAAAAGCATTTTACATATTTAAACAACTTAAACAACCCAATCATTATTTTTTTTTGTGCGAAATAAGGACAACGTATTTATCTAAATTATACATTTCTGATGCAGTGGCAAACAATACCAGAAATGAAAAAATTTTATTTTAAGCTGTAGCGTCAGCGCTCCCTGCTGGTTATAGTGCATATCTGGGTTCTGCGTGCACCCACCTTACAGCCGAACATGAGGGAGATGGTGCTGTTGGTGCAGGCCAGTTTACAGTGGCACAGCATGGGTGAGAAGCAGTGCAGCTTCTTAATGCTGGGAGACATCTTCTCGCTGGCATGTTCGCCGAGCGAGGAGCCCGAGACTCGCCTGAGCCGCGAGCGCTGCCTGCTCCTGCTCCTCCGGCCTTCTCCGTCTCCACCGGCACCCCCTGCACCTCCTCTTCCTCCACCTGCGCTGCTGCTGGTGCTCCCCGCTCTCACCATCCACCCTCATTCCTCGTCTCACTCCATCACGCCAAGGAAAGGACAGCCAGACTGCTTCCTTCATCCAGCAGACGAGCCCTCCACGTCGCCTCCCTCCTGATGCGCACCTCCGGCTGCCGCTGCTCTGTCTCCTTGCTATGTGCAACTCTCGAGTCTAGAGTTCGGCACGATATTGAAGTTCGGATTTCCGGCTCGTCCACCGGACCCGCTGCTCGCTTTAGGGTCTCCCAGACATTTACACTAAGGTCCTGCGGATGTCGCGCTGTGTGCACATAGCTGCACGATTGTCAGCCGAGAGCCTCAATCTCAGTGAGGTGAAGCTGTGGCCGGTTGCGTTTTCACAAAAGAATCCCGGCGTGCAGAGAGCCCGATGCGGAATGGAACGACGGAGGAAACGGGGAAGGCGACTGGGGGAGGAGCGTGAAAAGAAACCAGTGCAGAGGCTTTAGCATCACATGGAGGCTGTCAAAGACTATCACGGTAGAGAATCAACTCTCTCGATTTCTCTGGTGTCTAGTGTGTGTGAGTACATGAAAGTGTGTATATGTCTGTGTGTGTTACTTTGAAAAAACACATCGGTCATTGCGAGGAATGGAACGAATCGGAAAGAATCGATTTACTTGGATGATTCTTGTAACAACAATCGACATTCACAAAAAAGACCAATCTAGTATTTTAGATCTAACATGCACCTTCTCAGAAATCAAAGGACTAAGCGAAGCGAACACAAGTGATCGAACGATTCAGAAAGAATCGGAAATGATTTGTTTGTCTCGATGATTCTTTTCAAAACAATCAATATTTAATTTAAACAGCAGGGGGGCACGAGTGCCATCATTTAAATAAAAAAGGCATAACATGAATCTAGTATTTTTGGTAGTTCACTGCAACTTCCGCCGAAATGAAAGGACATTTGTTTGTATAGACAAATAAAACAAATACTTTTCCTTCTCTTTTCTAATAACAAAAAGTGTATTGAATTTATTGATTTAAAAAAAAAACGGTAACATGTTTGTCTTTTTTGTAAAAAAAAACTGATCAGGTTTCTACCTCACCGTTTGCCTTCAGCAATTATTTTGTCAAAATAAAAGTGCCTCAGACACTAGAATTTAAAGGGAATAAAGAATTGAGACAAACCTTCTTTACGCGTGCAAGAGAACGTTAAGATATGTAGAAAATGAGATATGAGCTTTGTTAGAAATAATCAGGGTAAAGGAGATTGTATGACGATTCCGACAAGGCTGCAAACGAATCCTACATGAATGAGTGAATGAATGGAAAACATGCAGTCAGATTGCACTTTGAGTGCCAGTTGTAATTTCTGTACTGGTACTTTCAGTAACGGTGACTCAGATCTGCCAGACATGACACCGGCACGGCCCAAGATCTACTCACAAATCTACTCTTCCTCCTGACTGATGTGAAAAATCCTTCCACTGTTGCTATTAAGGAAAAATGTCCACCAAATGGGATGAATAAAATAATCGTTCGAATGCCAGTGTGTTCATGAGGACTGTTACAGGAAACCAGGTTTGTTGTGGGATTTCCTGATGAGAGCTGACACTGCCGTGTTGGTGGTGAAGGGAAGCCCTCTGCAGGGTGGCACATTAACACAGCGTCTGCACGGCGTCGGAGTGCTAACGAGACTGAGAGGGCAGCAAAAGGAGGATGAGGTTGAAACGATCCTTTCAGAATACTGATAAACAATCACCAGATGTGATTTACAGCAGGCATCTATAATAAAATTAATTACAGCGTCAGTTCTTTGTTACACCTTCTAACGCTTGAGATTAGGTGCATGCACAATCTCGCTTCAGTCGGCTCTGAGAATCAAACCAGCAACCTTCGGATCACAAGCTCAGTTGACATACAAATACAGCTTGAGAAGATCAACAGTTTAGAGACGTTTATTAAATACTTAAGACCCACTTCCACACCTTTCCTCAAAAAACTATCAACTTAACCCCCCTATTCTCTCTTCTTATTATACGTTCCCCTTTATTATAAATATTGTTATACATATTTGTATGTGTTTAGTTCAGGTCTGCTTTTCTAATGAGCTGTATTCATCAATTAACAATAAAAAACTGATTTCTAAAAATATGTAGTAGAAAGGATTGTTCGAATAAAAGAAATCGTCTCATGCATCGAGTATTATTATGAATCATATCATGGATAGACTGTATCTAACGTCCCTATTGTTTCCCCATCAGCGTGTGAATTTAACATCTGTGTATTTTCCACGATCGTAAACGACACACAGAAAAGACCTGGAGATCGAACCCTGAACTTCTTGATGTGAAGTGACAGTGCTACTCACTATGCCCTAATTACAGCATACAATAACTATCGGATTATGGAATCGGAATGCCAATTTAGGCAGCCAAAATCTAAATGTCACACAGATTACCATAATGTGCCATCAACGCCCGTTTGATGACATGTAGTACTTCTTAAAACCACTAGAGGGAAGCAGCTGAATGTAAAATCAGCAGCAAGTCGGTCACCTCTGCAAACGTTCTGAAGGTGAATCAGTTCAAAATAAATAAATAAAAACAGTGAGGACTGAACAGGAAGTGTTAAACTAAAGCAAATGGTGATTATAATCCCATAACAGATCTAGTAAAGCCAGTTGTAAGGTTGTGAATCAATACAGTGATTCAGATGACGAAAGTCAGTGGTATGTGGTCCACGTGAACCACTGACACACCCCTCACAAAGAACCAGCTGCAGATCACTAATGTCGTACACAATACACTCCCATGAGCTTTGTTGTACACTATACTAAAATATCAATAATATTAAGAAGGAATATAATGATACACTCTACACGTGATACCAGTAACGATACTGGGTTCACAGCCATTTCATAATAATAAACATACATTAACGTTATTTAAAAAATGATCATTTTACCATTTCCGTTTTTCTTCTTTTTTTTTCTAAAAAGAAATTACTTTTATTATATAATATTATTATTACTGTATGTCATTAATTAAAAAACTTCTTTCTTTCTAAAACAGTTGCAAAACTATCAGACATAATGGACTTTTTTTATGTCGATCATGAGAATCGATTACCCATGTGAATTGATTTGTATCGATTCTTATAAACCACACACTTATGTGAGTGCACTGAGTTTAAGTGCACACTGCACACTGAGCACTTACGTCATAGTGCACACTTTCATTGGTCAAGTGAAAGTGACTCCGATTTGACCGCGGTTGTCTACAGCGCCAAAATATCCAAATGGTTGTTTTGTTTACGTAATGATATTTATGCTTACTAACGCTACTTACATCATCTTTAATGAACTCAATGATTCGAATTGTGCCCAGTCTGACAAATAGGGATGCACGGTAATTAGCAAGGCTACAAATAGTTAAAAAGAACATATAAATGGCAGATGTTCCAGTGGTGCAGAATCAATTACAACAAGTCACTTATTCGTATGAAGGTGGGTGAAATGTGACATTTGACTTGTTGCTGAAGCCTATTTAAAGAGCGAAGTCGCGAACGAGCTGGATTACTCGCGCCAGTTTGGTGTCGGCGACTGGGCCAACTCTACACCGGCGCACTCTCGAGCAGAGCCCGAGCTAATGGACGTGTGGGCTTAATGTAGAGACATTACTGTGGTTTTAGTGTAAGCACTTCATATTGGATTTAGTGTAATGGACACTGATAAGAGGACCGGGGGTCGTTTTATTTGATCACTGGGCACGACAAGATCTAATAAACCAGGAGACGGTCTGAGCAAAATCATTGAAGAGCCCGTAGAAAATAAATACATTTTTGTTTTACTACATACACGTTTTTTACTGCTTGCCACGGCA
The DNA here is from genome assembly GCA_028566735.1 of Ammoglanis amapaensis. Taxonomy (NCBI): domain Eukaryota; kingdom Metazoa; phylum Chordata; class Actinopteri; order Siluriformes; family Trichomycteridae; genus Ammoglanis; species Ammoglanis amapaensis. The sequence goes on along the minus strand of JAOUQU010000016.1, from coordinate 242,471 downwards.
CTTATTAAACTCCAATCAATAGGGAGACAAACTGTTTAAAATCACCACACATAACTGCTTCCAAACAAGCTGGGCAATGCAAAAATAAATTACACAACATAACGGCATGACTATTTTATTAGTTGAATTGTTTATCTTTTAACATCATGTTAAAAATCGCCTTGAGTAAATTCAGACAGATACAGGGAGAGTTTTAATCAATCAATCAATGTTCACTTTAGACAGCAGAGGGCGCTGCTACAGTTAACTGGGTTGTCTTATTTTAAAAAGATATTATCGTATTTTGTTTCTAACATTTACGAAACCATGATCTAGTTGTACGATTGGAGCCTATTTGGGGTCATAGTGGACCACACACTGGGCTAATACACTACGCACCTGAACAGGTCGCCAGTCTGTTGCAGGATACAGAGCCAAACACACGCACGCACGCTCGCACACACACAGACACACAATATTTCAGTTTCTCCAATAAACCTGATTGCATGTCTGAACTGTAGTAGGAAACCGGAGAACCCAGAGGAATCTCATGCAGACACAAGGAGAACATACCAACTCCACAAAGAAAGCTCCATTTGCACATCTAATATGTTGCCTTTACTTATAATCATAAAAATCTTTTCTATCGATCCACAAAACTCAGTCTGAGTGTGTGTACGAGATCTGGGACTTGAATCTTACCGTAATGATTATCCAGATGTGATCCTTGCTCTTGCATCACCTGACAGGAGGCAGCGCAGCCCCCCACACGTGCTCGGCATCTAATTTCACACCTCTGTTACCCCAAATAGCCACAGAACGTGTGTGTGTGTGTGTGTGTGTGTGTGTGTGTGTGTGTGTGAACAAATTGCAAAAAGCAGCAGCAAACTGACGTGTCCACTGGAAAACTTTCAACGTTTGAGCGTTTGTGTGTCTGTGCTGAGGCAGCCTATAAAAACTTTATGGACTGGAGGGGTGCAGGGACTCTTGGTTTCTAATGAACTCCATAGTGCTTTTCGGTGGAGGGTTGCCAGATTGGCTTCCCAAAGTAATCCAGATTACAGATTGTCTGCTGGAACATTCACTAGTTAACTTTGAGTGGTCTGAATGTAAAACAAATATTCTTTCAAATGCATTTTACAGTTACGGTCATGAAACTATAGTCAGTTACAGAGAGCATGTTCTTATTTCTGATTGGCTAGCAGATTTATTTTAAAAAAGGAATAGCTGTTTATGCCTAAGACATAATACAGGAGTCATAATTAAAGTACTCTTTATTATAGGTTTTGTCCGGTTAATTCGAGAACATTCCGTCTGCCTTACTTACTAATTGTGTGGGTAGCTTTGCGGTTAAGGTTCAAGCCTCACCATGGCTGGCCAGGCTGTCATCTCGGCCTTTAAGCAAGGTACTTAACCCTCAATGGCTTAGATCGGAGGTCCCAAATCACAGGACCAGTACCTATCTGTAGGTCATTTATTATCAGGCTGAAAAGAAAGAATAAACCATTAACATTTACATCATTACCCATGCTTTCATTTTCAAAAAAAAATGCACTTGTCCCTGCGAGTCCATGAAAGGAATAAACGAAACCAGTGCAAAAACGATTTGGTGTCATTTTTACGACCATTTATTTACTAATTATTTTTATAAACTAACTATTCTTTTGTACTCGAGCTACTGTTTACCTAAACACAGAATCTACGCAGAGGTAGTACACAGTTAATCTTAATCTACTAAAGTCAGTACTGTCCTGTGTTCTACTACGAACCAACTGGTATAAACACAGTGCGCTACCGTTTTGGTTTTCATGACGACTGTATGTTAGAAATGCAAACACAAACCAAAACTGTAATTAGATTTCCTGTTTAGTTGATGCTGGTACCTTGTGTTTAGGTCTGCACTGTATGCACTTTAATCTGCACTGCAAAATAATGACACGTCTGCAAAACGTCAACCGGTTCACAAAGACGCTTTTTTTTATTTAATTAAAAGGATTCTGATGAAAATGAAAAAGTGAAACAACTAAAAAGTCAGTGTATCGATCGTACTAGAGCTGAGAATAAAACAGCACCAGAACATGGACTGAACTAATTGCAAACGCTATTTAATATGCAAACTTGAGTGCCAAGCAGTTCCACTCATACTTATTCACAAGACTTTCGAATCAATTACTGAAGAGCTCGAGTAAATATTTAAGCCACATTTAGTGTTTAACTGTGATTTAAATCAGTGTGATTGTACACTTTTTGTTGCATTCATGACAGACACGGTATTTATTTATTTACTAACTACACACGTTTCATCAGTACACACGTTTATATCAAGGAAACCAAAGCATCCAGAGTAAACCCACCAACATCTGGAAAACATGTAAAGGACCTAAGACCATGTCATGTTATTAATTTGTTAAATGTCCAAACATTTTATGTAGACTGAACAATTATTTAAGCCATACATATTTATCTGACGAGGTAAAGAAGTGCTCCCATCATTGTAGGACCATAACCGTCCATAAAAACACCCCAAATCCACCATGTCCCTATCGCACCAGAGTGCAGCTCAGGAATAAATATTTCATGTGTGTAAATTAGTCCACACACTTTAGAAGCCGACTCGGCTTTAGTGCATGTTGGTGAACAACAACAAAAAATGATGTGTTCAAAACTACAGAAAGAACAAATCATTGAAAAGCTCAAATATTTTTATCTGAAACACAAATGTGTAGTGCTTTGTGAATCGATCACTTTATTAGTGAGATTGGTTAGTACATTTAGAGATAGATGCTAAAGTTTCCCTCCGGGGATGAAGACGCCGTCGGGAAGACAGAGCTTTCTCTACCAGCATTAGTGTTATTAGACACACATACATACACAGCAATTCATTATAATGCGCTATGTGATACAGCTAGTAAACCTCCTGTAACCAGTTTTAATCTGTAGTTCACAATATAAGTGTAAAATCGTGTACAAGTGTTGGTTATAAAACTGTGCTTGCGATTGGAAGGGTACCGGTTCGATTCGGAGAGTAAACAGGTCACGACTGAAGTGCCCGAACCGAACTTCAAGCTGCTCCGTGGGCAGCGTAGCTAGGGCTGCCCACTGCGCCAAGCATGTGTGCTCACTGTTACCCCTTAATGTGTGTAAATGTGTTTCAACATCCAGATCGAGTTACATGTAGAAGAATCGTTCTTAAGTGCATAAAAGCACAGAGGTAAAAAAAAAAAGTATTCTAAAATCTAAATAAAAACGAAGAGCTAACAGTGTTTAAACAGTGGCTGCTGCCACGAGCCTTCTGATTGAGCGCAAATCCCTATACCAACCATGTATAACCTTTAAAAAAAGCATACTATACAAAAATATTCAAATATACTTTTACTAATATACTAGTAATTATACTATAATATACTAGTTTTATTGTGTTGAATCAAATGACGATGCTAGTTAGAAAAGCGATTTTCAACTCTACTGCATTTTCCCCCTAATTTATATATCTTTAACAATTACAAATCCAAAGCCTTCATTGAAAGAAAAAAAAAAGGAACGCATGCATGTCAGCACCCCCGCTGCCATCGATTTATGAGCTCAGACGATCACACAATGACATGAAAGTGAGAAATGAACTTCACACCATCTTTTGAGGCCAAGACACAAAAATATGGATAATTACCCCAACCTGTTAATGTCAGCAAACACTGAGGAGATGAAACATGACGATTTTAGCAACCAAAAAAAGCCCAGAAGGTTTAAAAAAATATGAATAAAAAAAAAAGCCTCTCCCATTCTGAGAAATGGAACATGGCACTAGAGCTGCCCCTGGGCCCAGGTGAATGGAGCACGATGGCACGGGACTGAACACGATGAATGAAAGACGATTCAGCCCACAATGCCGTCGTGCGAGACGCCACGTCGGACGGAGTCATACTTACTCGGTCGAGCTCGCTGGTGGCCGCTTTGGCTTGAGCGAGCACATGGAGGATTTCGAATAGCAGAGGCGAGTCCTGAGATCAGCCGGTATAAATCCCGGAGGGAAGAATAAAAAGGGAGAAGAAAGATGAGAGTAAACAGAGTTAAGCAACATTAGCGGCATTTCACCAGATGGTTGTGAAAATGCTCAAGAAAGCAGAAGACATGTTTCATCAGAAGCTTCTCGGGGCTTTAAAGAATGTAAAGGAAACCACAATTATTACCAAAAGCTAAATAACAATGTCCTGAACATTAAGTTTGCTTATATAATATTGAAAAAGTGCAAATCAAGCTGTATAACAGGCATTACACATAGAAGCTCCAGTCGCTATGTAATCTACAAAGTCAAAATCAGTCATTCCCAACTACCGGGTAATAGACCGGAGCAAATCATGTCAGTCTTTAAATACCTGGCCACAACAAAAGGCTAAATAATTTGTTTTTGTTTTATTGACACAGTTCATCAACTTTTGCTTGTGTGAAACAAATAATATACAACAGTTTGTTCTGACCTTTGAGTTTGTTCTAGTCGTAATGACATCTCATGATAACGGAACGCTTATTTCACACAAATTTCACGCAATCAAGTGTCCGAAAGTAGCATGAAACAGTGACACACCGAAACAAACAATAAATAGTTTTTATTAAAGTATTAACAATTCATTACTAGTAAACTACTAGCACGACTACAGCCAGGGATTTTATCGTGGCTGTGATTTTACAGCAATTCTACTGCGACCAAATCACAGCCAAGTCATGATAACACACAATCGTGATCAATTTGCTTAAATAACGCCAATAAAAATAAGCAATTAAACAGAGGAGGCAGAAGAACAGACTGAGAATAATCCTGATATTATTTACAAGAAAAAATCGAAAACAGTGGCACACATCCTCGCTTGTGAAATGCGAAGTTACTAAGTAGACTCGGCGTAATTATTACCCATCCCCACTAGGAGTGAGCATCTCTTTGCCGCAATCCCTCATTAGTGAGTAGTATTCTTGTACATTACCTTATGTCAAATAACTTGAATTTTTATGTAAACGAAACCAGTCGATGGTGTGAACAAGTTCAGGAACGACTTTTCTAGACAGTAAGCTGGGTTGGGATTCCACACTGTTCCATGTCAACCCGTGTAGAACAAAAACCGTTAAACTACAAAGTTCCTTAAATAAGGACCATCTGTATTCTCATCACCCAGTCACACAGATCTGCACCACAATTCGTTGAAACTGGCATCCGACCACCACCCACCCCCCAAGTACGTTGCTGGCTTCGTTACTGAGTCACTGCTGGTTGTCAGAACCGAACTCACATCATTACATACAGTGATCACACAGAACCTCGGCAGACGTTCATCAGCCTGCAGTAAAACTTGTACGTTCGGAATAGAAACACTTTAGTCCGCATGCTTGGGCTCGTCTTCACCGTCGTGTCTGGTTTAAAAGGTTTCGTTCATTCGGCCTCATTCATAAAATGCGAGCAGAACCGATTTGTGTGGAAATCTTTCACCAAACAAAACGACCGCATGTAAAGTGTGCGTTAAGTCCAAATGATACCAGAGAAAGCAGAAAGAGATGTTAGATCATGCAGAACAGCCCTGAAACACTGAAACACTTTTTTTTTTTAAAAATCATGCAATAAAATGTTCATTTTTGCATCTTTTTTACTGTCATCTCAGACAATACGGGCCATTGTTTTTAAATCTGGCAATTTTACTACGTTTTGTTCGGGAGGAAACCGGAGCACCCGAAGAGAACCCAAGCCAGCATTACAGAATACAAACCTGACAGACCAAAAACTGCTGTTGGGCAAGCAAAGCGTAACACAAACATCATCTGGTGTATTAAATGTAAAAAGTCTCAGTTCAGTCATACACAAATCTGAATGTTACATATTAATAATACATCTGTAGCAACTAAATCAATCTGATCAAAGACACTGACGCTCCAGTGCACACTTTCACTCATTGACTCACGAGACTATGGGTTCAAAGACACCACAAATGTGGAGAAGTAAGAACCTAGCCTTGCCAAAAACGAATAAGACTGCGACAAGATCATACTAAAGTCCTCAACGTGGTCAGACCCAAATAAAATGGAACAACTGAACAAAAAGTTTCTTCTCTGGTCTAAAACTACAACACACATCACAACATTCTGAGCCAGTGTTACACTAATGATCAAGTCTTACTGAAAGATTCAAGAGCATATCATCATATTAATAGAGTGAAAGCAGATACACTGTACGCTGTTAATCACACAAACTCCTGCTGTAGTACAGAGTTATACAAGAAATGCAATATAAGTAAAAGCAATACCCTCTCAATGTCCACACATGGGGATGTTAAAAGAGGAGGATCAATCAATAAGCTCACCAACATTCAGTGACTTTCATAACAACAGTATGACTTGATAATTTGAGCCTAAATGAATACATAGCTAAATAGATAGATAGACCAATTACCTCGATGCTGGTGCTGATGCTGGGCAGTGTGTCTGAGGTGACTGTTGTGCTCTGAGGGCTGGGGAAATCCCAGAGGTTCACTGGACCTAAGTCGGAGGTCTCTTTCACAGGATCATTGCATATCTGATTGTCCGATAAGGTCACTTCGTAAAATTCCTGGATATCTGTGGTGGGAAAAAAGTAATTAATCATCTTAGGACGGTGGAATCCACACTTTATACAGAAAGGACCCGGACCGCCCCACCTGAAGATCAAAGCCGGATCATGTGTTTAGATTATTTTAGGAAAGGTTACTTCTCTGATTAAAGTGGAAGTGACTTTACATGTGAATGGTTTACAAGAAGACTGTCAGATACAGCACAGAGAAAAAAGCAGTGGTGCAAGGTTCTTCTAGGGATTGGTTACCGGTTAAAAATACACGCTGGATCACATGAAGGCAAAGGAGGATGAGAGTAAATATTTTGCACATGCCAGAGAGGTGATTCCCAGTGCTTAAGTTTCGGAGAAATACATGTGGCAGAGATTCTAAAGCTTAAACCACAAAAAAACAGATTTAACTCGCAGGATTTAAGTTGAAGTAAATAACAAACCAGTGAAGAAATGAAGTCAGCATTGTGCAGCACTGGCAATAAAATCCCAGGTGTATCTGGACCCATGCTGACTACAGTGCATCCTACCACTGCTGGACGAGGATTTTTAAGGAATCAAGAGAGCCAGCATGACTATTCATGTGCGCCCTCAAGACACACAACTGGCTACTACAATGTGGAACATTTTTAATCATCTGCCATGTTGCACTGTGCAGTCCTGGTGATTAGAGATTTTGTGAACGGAAGGTTGCCAGTCTGATTCTGAAGATCTGAAGTGTCCTTGTGCGAAGCACCGAACCCAAACTGAGGGGTAAGTAGGGCTGACTAACATGGAGCAAGTTTGGTCACTGCTGCCCCGTAGTTTGTATTCATTAGTGTGTGTTTCACTGCACAGATTGGGTAAAATGCGTTAAGAGCAGAGCGGTAAAAAGAACTACCCAAATCGTCTGAGTGCGCTGTGTTTTAAAGGCTCCCTCTCTAGCAGCTATATGTTACAACGCAGTCAGCATGGCTACAGATATTTGTGAAAATCTTCCAGGACTGTATGGAATTACCACCACAGACTCAGGAACTTGGGTGCTACATGGGTGTAGACATAACAATAGAAATTGATACGGCCCTCGACTCACAATCAAATACGGGATGAATGAATAGTGTGAGACAGTGTGGGCAGGATCCGGCCATGGTGAAGTTTCCTTGTTTACTTGCAAATAAAGTGCAAGGTTTTATGATCAGCTCCGTTATGACAGATTTATAAGTGGTGCAACAGGAAGGCATTAGCCGTATCGTCAGAAGAACGTGAGCTCGAGCTCAGACACTGGAACAGGCTGGAAATCCAAAACAGGCAAAGCAAGGCTTGTGGCTTATACCAGTGAGGCAGAGCGAGTGATTAAATTAGACGCGATGTGCCTCGGACAGACGGCGTGATGAGGGACGTCCCTTGCAGCTGATCTAGATTACACAGCAAAAGCTCCGTCAGATGCTTGTGACAAGCACAAGATACTTTTACAAATGCTTACAAGCTAAATGAGCTGCGCCGACCATCTGCTACATGGGCAAACGCGCTCCTGTGGACGCCTGCAGACCGCTGTTCTGTGTACTTTTTACCAGGTGCGGTCGAAATAAATCCTGATTGTGCATATTCGCTCAGTTTTAATACACACTTCCCTCACTGTTCGGCTCGTTCTTATTTTGTGATAATAAATAGATGTTGCAGGTCGAAAAGTCGTTGGCAGCTTGTTCCATATTTATTGGTTATTTCGTAACAGGTAAGCAGGTTTCCAGTGCCAATTTAAAATCAATACTAGCAGCCAGAAGAATCTTCCAACAGAAAAAACAAAAAGGGGTTCGAGGTTGAGCTCTGGCACCAGTTTAATGGAAAAGAATTGTGCGTGCCAATCCAACAAGCTCTCGACGTATCCGACACAGTGTTCTCTGGCGGAATTTGATCGATTCCGACCAAACGCTGCAGTTTTTCTCAACTTTGTGCCTCTCAGTCAAAACAAGCACTTAGCTATCAGTCTGAGCTGATTCCCAGCTTGTCCAGTGTCTCGGGTTTCCTGGTGTCCCTCTGGAGAGAGTTCTGTGGTGAAACAGGGCTTAAAACACAGCCTGACTGATGTCTGATTAAATTGGCCTGTAAGCCGCAAGATGAGGATTTTATGGCTCTAGTATGTCCCGACACAATCTCGACAACAAAGTGGCCAAAATTAATTGATTAATTTGTTCACGTTTTACACCACGTTTACACGATAGTTATACACATCACCATTTTCATATCAGCTTAACCCAAGCTTTTTTTTTTTTCGAAATTGATAGAAAGACATTTTTAAACTTTAAACTTAGGTTGGAGGACCTTAAAGGTGCATCTCAAATCATGCATCGGGCAGTGAGTTTTAATGTGTCTGATAAACATGAAAATGCTGAAATGATGGTGATGATACCTGGATGGTGCACTTCAAATGGCCAAAAGACACAGTATAAGTGTGAGTAATGTTAATAAACAAAAGCAATTAAAAGCATAGAAATGCATTATATAAACAAAAGCTGGCAGATGTCTAGACAGGCTAGACAATCCCAGCTCTACTACACGGCCTCTGTTGAGCAGACGAACTAATGAAGTCTTTAACCTTCATGCAACAGCTGACCCTGCTTTCTTATCATAGTAAGAATTTAACTGTAATTAACAGTGCTTTGTGTCTATAACTTATAAAAAAATTGACATGACATAACACAATAATGCATTATGCTGCTTTAAATGCATCAAGCTAGTACTCAATTGTACATCCATTCATTTTTTCATCCGAAGCGACAAATACATGCTGAGACACATACAGACAATAAGAACCCAGTGAAATATCCTATTACTCTGGAGATTCACACCAACAACCAGCACTTTCCTCTTATCAAAACATGACTCACTAGGACCGCCACTATTCAAAGATCACTTCACGGCCTGGAAAATCCAACCAAAAGATTCATATTCTTCTAAATAAAAGTGAAATTTGAGGTTGCGTTCAGGACAGGAAATTTGATTACTGGCGTTTTAAACAGGCCGTTCCACATTCCTGGTTTCCTTCAATGACTGAGTAAAATAAACCTGTTTAAGTTGCACCCGACGGGCCTCTACTCGCATGATAAAATAAAAAGTGTGAGAACTGAAAGGTACCTATGAGTGCCTGGAAGAGGTTACTCTGGAAGATGTCGATGACTCTCTGGATGGAGCTCCTCAGCTGTCTGTCCTCTGTGTTGTTGAGTTTCGTTCGGTATTCCTCCAAGAGCAACAAAGCCCGCTGCGCATCTAAAGAACAAACATAGTGTTAAAGTTTTGGCGTCAAAGTGTGTCCATGACAGAATTGATCCATCTGAGCACTCTAAATCAAATTTGTCTATTCAAAATAATCATAAAAATACTAGCAAACTATGCAGATAGTGCTACCCATCTAGGATTACACGTCAACCCAGAAAAGAACCAGGTTGCTCGGCTCAGAATTCAAACCGAAAAGTTCTCGCTCTAAGGTGACAGAGCTACCCACCTGGCCACTGTGCTACCCTCTATGATCAGAACTAAAAAATAAATAAATAAGAAAGAGGTGTGTAAAGTTGTACTGTGTGTACACGTTCATCTGGTATTTTGATCATGGCAGGAAGTCTAGCCTATACACTGGCACACCACATAGGGTGCAGAGTTTAAAATGTGGGCAAATCTGAAATACTAAAAATACATCATGAAAACTAAACATATTCCATACCCACACATCACCAAATTAGCAGTCTCAGGATGTAAACAAAGCAGGTGAGAGAACATGACAAAAGTCTAACCAACGTACACAAACAACAGAATGGAATAAACCTGGTAAATGTGAAATTAAATAAAGTCTGCGAATATTTACATGCAAACATTATGCATCCATTTCTAATGTGTGGTATTCCTCTTGTCACTATACTTCACAATTTATTTCTAAACTCATGCCATTAAAAGCGCATACATCAGCCACAGCATTAACACCACCGACGGATAAAACGATGCAAGGCCCAACCTTGCAACCTTCTGCTTAGATCTACTTAGAATTTCTCAGGGCTAAAAAACGCAAGGCACTGGTGCAAAATAGACTGACCTTGGTATTAAACTAAACTAACAGCAAAAAAAGGAATTTAATAAAGTTGCCGATGACACATTATACACCGAACATAGTGTGATGAAGCTGTCCAGACTCCAAATGAAGAAATGGCACAGCGGCTCTTTAGTCTCAACAAGACCATCTGAAGGTCCCTATATGGGAAAAACCTTGTAACTATCATTTAAAACAAATTCCCTATACTGTAAAAACACTGAAGTACTAGTGCACCTTAGAGGTAAACATAGCAATGGAAAGCTAAAGAATATCGTCCAGCTATACAAATAGATGCTACCATAACGTTAATATTTGGTTTATCGGACTAAAACATTTCTGAATTTGCTAATGACTGACAGAGCAGCAACACAATTCTCTAACAGCTAGATTGTTGTATTTTCGAGTATACAGTAGAACCTCGGAAGTCGAATTTAATCCGTTCCGGAAGTCGGTTTGACTTCTGAATCATTCGACTTCCGAA
>JAOUQU010000016.1:210109-225371 GCA_028566735.1 Ammoglanis amapaensis | reverse complement strand
TGACACGGGGAGAACATGCAAACTTCCGCACAGAAAGTCCCCAGCCCGACCCGGGGATCGAACCCGGGACTTCTTGCCTGTGTGTATATAGAAAATGATAAAGTCTGACAAAATGCAAGTTATGTGCAGTAGATGGTAAATAATGGTTCCAATAGGCTAATGGTTAAAACCATTACATCTGCTAAATGTTTAAAAGCCCTGCTTAGTTTGATGAACACCAAGATTGCATAAAGGTTCTCAAAAACTTCCACATTTTCCAGATTTAAACATCATTGAACCTTTAAATAACAATTTGCAGACTAAAACCAAATCAAATTTTATAATGTTTTTATACTTATATATTGTATTTTATAATGTATGGATTTGTGTTTTTATTACAATCAGATAAACCAACACGTCTTATTTAGTTTAGACACATACCCTTCATTTGTAAAACTAAAAAAAATCAACAATTTAGTCAATAATTTCCCCAAAAATATTCAAAAATCTATAGCTAACCTCTGCCACACAATGATTTTTTTTATTTTCTGATCAACACCAGAATGTGAAGAGATCTGAGCAACAAGCTCACGTTTATTAATGTCGGCCTTGTGTAGCCACACCATGTAACTTGAGCCTCAAGGTTTGGCCCTAGCTATTAAAGCCCATCTGATGGAGCAAGCGACTGCATCTCATGCATTTGAGGGTAATTATCATGTTCCCCCAGCCATTCCCTCCACGCACCCGTATCCAACACAAGACGGCCCTCAAGGAGCAGCGTTGGTAGGCGAGGCCAACTGTTGAAACGCTAGAGTACTAACAAAAGAGGGATTGGTGTGTGTGTGTGTGTGTGTGTGTGTGTTGATGGAGAAAAACAAAGACTGAAGAAAGAGTGTTGGTGTTGATGGGGGTGACCCCCCCCCCATAGCCCTTGTGCTTCCATAGAGCTACTTTTCCCAGAGTGCCACAGCTCTATTGGTCACATCTGCTTGGGTCCTTTTATTCACAGAGTAAAACGGCCACCTGCAATTCTGTAAGATTGTAAACAAAGAAAGTCAAAAGATGTGAATAGAAAAAGTTTATTATTTAGGTCATGAGGCCTAAATAAAAAACTTCAAATGCAAACTACACACATCGTGATGGATTTGAAATAAATAAATAAATAACACCATAATTATGTGACATTTATTCTTAAACCATGTGTTGTTATCAACTGTTTATTTGTTACCCGATTGTTTGTAAAATTTAGAATACCATTCCAGCACTGGGCTTTATACACAAGTAAGAATGATTCTTCTTCATTTAACCCAATAAGTGAAGTAATACACACATTTACACACACTTGTGAACACATACTAGAGGGCAGCAGTGAGCACACATGGCCTGCACGGTGGGCAGCCTTCGCCATGTTGCCCGGGGAGCAGTTAGGGGTTCACTGCCTTGCTTAAGAGGACTTCAGTAACCTGACGACTGTTGGAATCAACCGTTAAATAGTATAATCACTAAATAAATTATTATTGCCATTTTTTGTTTAATACTCAATGGTTGGTTGGTTACTTTATAACATACAAACTTAAAATTATTACGTTTTTATTTAAATGACTAATTGATTATTTGCATTCAGTTACTTTTGCTGTATGGTATTTATTCTTGACTTGTAGATGCCAAAAATAAAATATTTTAAAACATCATCCTGTTCCAATCATGCTGGCTGTAGTGCCAACCTGAACACCCTTACAAGCCGATCATCCATTAATTAATTCAATTGTTCAATTTACGATCTATGAATTAGACAAATAACAATGAAGCATAATTACTAATGTAATTTAATAAACTGCGTCATGTCATTTCAATCGATTTTAACCTGTAATACAAAACACGACCAGAAGAGGGCAGACCAAACAATAAGGAAACATAAATCTTTACTGCGGCTGCGCATGAAAAGAACCTACTAGAAAGTTTAGTACACTTCGCTTTATTTATTATTAACAAATCAGCCCAACCGCGTGGTTTTTGATATACAGAAAATGTCAAATCTGTTTATGCTTGTCTTGTTTGCTCACGGGACACTAAGCATGAAAATCAAAGCAATAAACGCGTGGAATCGGGTGAAAAGGAGCTTTTATTGGTACATATGTGCATCCTCATGGAAGAAAATTCTGATCCTGAAAGGCCACAGTGCACCAGTAATGGGTTTTCTCAATTCCAACTGACCATCAGGCCCATAAAGCCTTAATTAGTAAAAAGGTTGAGTAAGGTGTGCTTAATGATGCAGAATACAAAATTCTGCAGCAGCAAAGTCTACATCACTTATGTCCCTTACATACATTTAAGTTAACTCGTACCTCACATACACACATAGAAGAAACACTTTATTTTAACTTTGATCTTTAAATTATTAGTTATATTTACACCCAGACTTCTTCTGCCTATATATGAAACAATTAGGCAAAGGGAGAATTATACAATCAAGGATATAAGCAGTATATGCTTTTAAATACTAACATTTTGAATGATCCATTTTCATTTTATAATGTAATGTGTTCACTTATATGCCCACAGTATATATTGTTATTCCAGTTTCCCTGAAATGCTACCTAAAGCACTCAAATATGTTGAAAACTGCTGCGGTTGCAAATTTGGTATCTAAGAACAGCACAAAGCAGCTTAAGGATTAAGTTCTAGACCACTAGGGACACTATAAAAGTATATGTTCCTGTTCTTATAGTTCATGTGTTCACTCTACCTTTGAGATCTATTTCAGCTAGTAAATGCAGTAAAAATGTTAAACAATGTCAAGGCTTAACAAAACAGTGTCACGCAAACGATTATGCATAACGGACCACATTTATACATTAAAACATAAAAATGAAGTTCTTAGTTTGCTTCTGCAAGACACTGCTGCCACCTAGTGGTTATATGAGACAATAACACCTAAATTGATCCCACGTTTTGACAAATGCATCTCGGCAAAAGTAAAACTCACAAAATAAAAGTCAGGTTTATTGTTGAACAAACTTCACACAGACAGGCCAAGGTAAAACAGAATATGCCAAAACCAACAACAAAATAAAGAAAAGCAATTCCATTTCTTTGGCCTAGCCCTCCCATACAAACAAAAACAAACAGGATATGGTACAACTAAAGTTCATACATAAAATCTGACTGGAATGCTTGGAGTTAAATGACTTGATTTTTATACATGCTTCTGTTTTTTTACTGAAGTTTGGGAGACCTGGTCAAACAAGTAAAATTTCATAAAGAAGCACCGTTTTGGTCACAGGAGATCAAATGAGTGATCTCTTAATATGTACAAAAATATAAAATGTAAATAAAAATACAAACAAATTTTCATCTTGTGTTTCGCCAGGATGCTTGGGTCTCGGTTGGTGGATTTTTCCCTTTAAAAAAAAATTTGCCTTGGGACTATTGGGTCAATCGTGGGCGCGTGAACTTGAGAAATGACCATGTTTGATGTTTTCAGTCCTTTATGCCACCAGCTCCAACAAACACTGGCTCTACACTGGAACCGCAGCATCTGACAATCCTTTAATCGTCATCGTCCGTCTTCTGTTTCTTGGGGTCGACCTCATCCTGTTAAATGTAATTCAGAAGATTTGAAACACGAAGCAATTGAATGAAAAATATGAAGGAAGACGACGTGTTCCTTACCTCCTCATCTTCATCCTCCTCATCAACACCTCGTTTCATCCCACTACGAAGATCATCCTCCTCGTCTTCATCCTCCTCATCTTCATCTCCTGTACAGCACATAATTGATGTTCAGATACATTTACATGACACCCAAAGTTAGTAAAATAAATACATCTAAGCTTAAGTACATTTAAATGAAAAATCTTTATTCATTATTCTTTAAATAGTGAGAAACAAACCATCTCCGTCTTCCTCCTCATCTTCTTCGTCTACTTCATCCTCCTCCTCATCATCAATCTCTGGCTCACCATTTTCCTCATTTTCCTGATGGGTAAAAACATGAGTTTTGTTTAAGTATTTCACTTCTGGAATGATTCAGAACCATTTTTTTAATTAATTTGCGAAATTTATTTACCTTCCCATTGGTGGCCTCCTTTCCATTTTCTTTCTCTTCAATGAGCTTTTTCTCCTTCAGGTCCTAAAATATACAGAATCATGATTACAACCTTAGCACAACAAATAAACTCCAACAACGCTAATATTAATGTAGCAACAAACTGTTTAATTCAGCACACATCTAGTGTCAGAGTTATAGTGCTACAGTAGATCATTTCCCTCAGTGATTACTCCCATTACTTTAAATGAAAGTACTACTGCAGTACCTGTAGGAACCTTAAGGGGCAGTTATGCTATTATTTAAGAAACACTGATCCAAGACCAGTGACAAGCCGGCGAGGTGATTTTGGCGCCCCCTGCAGGCGCCCTAAACCCGTGCACACAACAGAAGCGTGCCATTGGTTGTTTGAAAGCATTCTGCCGCTCATCAAGGTCGGTAAGTCCTTCCCACCCCGGGTAACCAGACACCTTGGTGTTCGAGATATCGCGGGTATTGTAGTTCGTGATTGTACGAGCGCCATATGTTCAGGACACACCCGTGGAAAAGCGAGGGAACGATTATTAGGATCGATGCCAGAGGTGCGAAGTGGAAAATAACTGCTGCTCGACCAAACAGATCTGACCTAGTGACATATTGGTCACCTTCCTGAAAAGACGACGCGTTTCATCTAGTGATCGGACGCGAATGATACGTCTTAGGCAGAGAACCGGTGGGCACGAACCGCATACCGGGTAGGATAGCAAAGTAGTACGTGCAGCAGTAGGTGGCGCACCGTGATGTACAGTATGCGGTCTGGTGCGCAGCCAAAAGAGCTCGTTCCCCCCCCCCCTCCCTCCTTCTCTCATCTACCGGATTTAGGTCGAGAGGAACAAACTGGAGGCGGTCAGTCACTTTATCCGGCGTCTTGATAAAACGTGGCCACGGATGGTTCGATGGCGCATTAGACACGATTTACGCGTCCAATTACGCGTAAAAGCGCACGACGAATTAATGAGAAATTATTTCTCGAGACTTAAATAATATCAGCTCACCACACCCCACACTTATTTATAAAGAAATCATAAACGAGCTGTTTAAATACAGTACTTAGGTGTCATGTGGACGCGCCAGAGACTCGATTAGAGATCGGCTCCATTAATAACGCACACATCAAACGACGCCAAGTCCAAATCCAAACCAGTAGTAATTATAAACATGGCTTGTTGGAGACCGAAGATGGTGGAAAGGAGGAAGAAAAATAAACCGAAGTAGATTCTTAAACGGATTAGATTTAATCTGAAGAGTAGCACATCCTTTTCCTCGCGCAGTGCACGGATGTTAAAAATCTGTGCGCAAATAAGCATACAACACGGCGCTAAAAGTACCTCATAAATACATACCAGACCGTCTCAAACAGAGATCCGACGCACGAATTGACATTTAAAGACGCGTAAAGATACACGAAGGTCGATTCGCATAACGAGTGGAAATGTTGACAGGATCAAAGCGACCTCATTCATTCACTCCGAACGTACGTGAGTCGAACATGCTCGCTGCTCACGTCTCGAAGACGCCGGTAAACTTCACCTGGATGATGTAGGAACATCGAACCACCGCTCACGAAGCGAACTATTGTTCCAAACACTCGTGCGCGCACTTCATTACGGTCCGTGCGTAAAAATGAGAGCATAAACGCGTCAGCGCGCCACAAAACACCCCGTCGAAACGTGTTTATTGGCTAGAAACGGGTCTATACGCGTTGCAGTACCTGATACAAGCCACAATCAGAGTTTGATCGTGTTAAAGACTTTTAAAGAATAAAGTAATTGGGGATATTTCGGCGCGTAACGAGAACCGGATCCGCGTTCCACGGTCAGCGTGCCACCATGTAGCCTAATTCATACGAACCGAACAGCAAAACTACTCCGATTACCGTTTTATTCAAAGCATCGACGCGGTTAATCGACGACGCTGCCATTTAACCGTGTAAAGAGTTGTTTTCTGGTCGGACTCCACGCTTCGGCAGCATGGTTAGTGTTTGAAGAGGAACCGATGCGCCTGTATAAACAAAGGAACCGCGCGAATTCCGGACAATGAGCGAAAACAAGTACCTAAAATGCAATCGTTTGTATGTATTCGACGTTTCCAGACATAAATCGTATTTAATAACGCAGAGACGAAATTAAAAGGTGTATTTAGATTTTAGTTCTGGTGATACCGCGCGCCGAGAATTTCCCCGCGTGACGGCGCGCGAAGCGGACATCAGCCTTTCGACACGAACCCATAAAAAAACAATTCCTTTAATTAACGCGACTCCAGGTCGTTCACTAAACCCTTTCTGTGATGCTTACCTTGGCGGAAATTTCCGTCGCGGAGTCGACCTTTGTGTCTGCCATGGTAATATTGACTAAGAATATAAATAATGTAGAAAAAAAGAATATAATCCGGTAGTTTCCGCTACAATCCTGAGACTCTGTAGCTCTTCTAAACTAATGCCGTCGGCATGCGATCAAACAAGCTTTAATATAAAGTTATAAATAGGCGGAGTTACAGGGGGCTGGCACACGTACACGATTGGTGGGTTTGTTTTCGGTGGGCGTGTTTTTCGCTCCCCATGGCGGTACAATGGATTGGGTTTCTAAACGGAAAAACACCTCCAAACCGGCGTCGCGATTCAACAGGATCAACAAGGAGAAGAAAGACACACCTCCAGCTAAAGCTTCCATACTGCTCTGTCCTCCGCGCAATCGACGTACCGCACATTTCCATAACAAACATGTCCGAGCTACCGCTTTGCCCTTCGTTTTTGGAGACGTGCCAGCGCGCACCACTAAGTTACGCGTAATGACGCCCCCAAAACCTCGAGCTGGGATCGAACCTGGACCTGCTAATGCTCGGATGAACTAAGTCAGGTGTGTTAGGCGGAAGGGGGGCTCATAGTTCCCCACTGTTGAGGCTTAAACACCCTTGTTAAGTGCTCCAAGGTTCCTGAGTTTGTTCAGTTACCAAGTAGTTACATCTACTTGGCTTATACAGAAGCTACAGAATTGTATTTATACTATGAAGAAGAAACATGAAAGCGAGCTGCTTGTTTTGCCAATAGCAAAAATATTTGGTTCTCTCCGTAGGATGTTTTTACTTATTGGCACAGTAATTATATGTCTAGTGTTTTGCATAAACATATATTTAGCCATTCAGAACCAACAACTTTTTATAACAGAGTGAGGAGAGTAGCCAGATAAAAAAAAACATGTATAAAAAGTATAAAACGGGTATGTGTGCCAGTCATTTAATCACTGTACTTTTGGCATTTCTGGCACAAACTGACATGATCCACATGTGATTAAAAACAATACTTTTGTTAGTAATCCAACTACAAAGAAACACTTGTTCTTTAAGCCAAAAAACATTTAAGTGGTACAGTAAAAATCTTGCCTAGTTCTTTTTTCTAAACTGGTTTAACCAAGCCAAAGGCCTTAGTTTTTGGCTTTACAGTAACACGTTTTGCATGTGCGACTAAAACATGTAGTCTTTCTACAGTGTTTCTTTCCCCAAACAAGGTTATGTTCTATATATGAAGTGTTTTAAATGGAGAATAAAGAAACCACTTAAAGAACCACTGTGAAACTCATGTTTACTAGACAACATAGACCTATACACCATTTACGGGTTCCTTGATTTATCCAAATTATTTGCAATAATCTTTTGGCTTTAAGTTCAGATGAGGAGTTAATTTGCTTCTTCTAGTTCAAACACCTGAGGGTCTAATCAAGTGCATTAACAGCAAGTTATTATCACACAATGTTTGACTCTTAGTACTTGCGTAGTGAATCAATTGGCAGCTTTGTGATTGATGGGATCCCCAGGCATCAGCTCTAAATGGTTTAAAGCATTCCATCATTAATTATTTTATTAAAACAAGACATTTATTGAGTTTGGATGTCAGGAAGAGTAGCCTACAAGTACAATTTTGGTAAATCTTCCTCAAACGTTAAAGCTATATAAATAAACTGATCTGCATTTCGTACTCTACTGTGCACAATGACAATAAAGTTGAATCTAATCTAATAAACAATCTTATCACTGGAATATGATGTTTGTAGTCTATGAAACAACAACTGATAAAGTTCCTTGGCTGCTCTACTGATAAATCATGGACCACATGGTTTAGGCCAAAGCACAAATTTGCCTTTAGTCCAAGTTTTGTTTTGGCTTTTTTTTTTTACTTTTCAGCACAGCTTTGTCTATTACGAAACATACAAAAATTCTCTATTACATTAACAACATGAAGTCATGTCACATATTTTGAGCATATTTGAGTTATTAAAGATATGATCAATAACTGGCATAAATCAAGGTCAGATTGTGATGAGTAGGACTAGGTTTGGGTTATCACTGATTTATGGTGGCGAGGGTAAAGTAAAATTAAGGACAGGATGTGTTTTGGTATTAGGTGCTGCCATTCCCACCTCCATTTTCCGACATGACAAAGAACGTCGATTAGACAAAGAACAGAAGTTTCCTCTGGTTTCCTCATTTTAGTTTTTTGTTTCTTTTGCTTTCTATGCCTCATGTTTAATTGTTTAGGAACGAAAAAGGCACGTTTGATGTTTGTGCATGTATATTATGATACAGCATGAACGAGCGACAAAATGGGACTTGAGCCATGCCACCATGCCATCTGTCGAGTGTGTGTGGTTAATACGTCACGTCAGTGGTGCAAAAATGGGCATAAACTGAAAACAATAAAACCGACACGTATTTCTTTCTGTGATTTTATGTCTAGCTCTGAATAAAGGCAAAATCTCGACGACCATTATGTCTCATAAAACAGGTTAGGAAGATAAAAGGGGATTTCGGGACTAATTCATCATAACCTACATTCAAATATCTAATTTGACGACGACGCCATTTGAGCATGAGTCGCTCTGATTGGCCAATGTGACCCAAAAAGGAATATGACACTCTGTGTCTTAGCACTATTGGCCACTAGGAGTGTCAATCAATTAACTGTTCAAAGTGAGAATGAAGTCCCGGATCTGGATCATCACAGAGCTGAACTTGGATTTGTTTGTTCGGATTTTAACGTCACATTCATTATTGAATTCATGACAGAACCGGTTATTCATTACACAAGTTTCACCAGTTCATCAGAAACATTTAACATAAACACACGCATGGAGGATTATGCCCTTGTAATAAACCAGGCTACATATTTGGACTGTGGGAGGAAACCGGAGCACCCGGTGTAAACCCATGCAGATCACTGAAATGACCTGGACTGCCCCATTTTGGGATCGAATCCAGACAAATCATTAAAAAACAACAGCTTAGTAGTGATCAAAGTCTTGGTGGTTCCAAGCTACAGAGAGAACATGTATTTCAGTATTATTCCTACTTCAGTCAGACAGACGTTGGTTTTAAATCTTACTGAGGTCAACAATGTTTACAATGCATATCCACACTTTATAATGTTTTAATGTATGACTACACTGAGTACCAAAGCTTCGCAACAATTGCAGCAAACATTTTATGTCAAACTTAAAACTTGCATGCCCAGTCACCTAGAGAAGTGTTCAACCAACAGTCACTGACTTAAAATGCCATAGTAGAACCTTAAACAGCTGAAATGTTCTCAAGTGTGTAAAAACCTGGTGGTGTATTCTAATAAATGTGTGTGATTTATCGGCTGTCCAGTGTTTCTTTATGTGCATTAAATTCTCTACCCTGATTATAATAATACTCTTCCTAAATGTAAATGAATTAGTAATTTATTCTTACATTCTTTAGCTTACAACATAGACTACTTAATGGGATGCTTGTGTAGGTGGTGTAGTAATTATGTGCTAACCATTAACTCCCCTGTCCCGTTAAACAAAAACACGCCAGTTTCATGTCTGTTTGAATCTAATGGTGTGCTGGTCAATATTTAATAGTGCTGAATATCTTACAAAGGTAAAAAATTACAGAATGGTTAAAAGTAATTACTAAGTTAATCGGTCCTTTATACACCAATTCCCCACAGGTAGGGGAAATAAGAAAACTGGGCAGGACACCATCACAGAGCATTGGCAAGTTTAAAACTCTAGAAGAACTGGTCTTGATTATAATCATGATAGCTACAATTTAGTATTGTAATAGAAGAAACAATACATTCGTGTCAGCCATATTGATATGACACAGCCATTTTAGATTCATAATCAGCCGACCAGTATTATTATATGAATGTAACCAATTTTTCATGGAGTTTTATATTTAAAATGCACGTCTTGTCATATCTATTGCTGTTATAAAAACAGAACAGGTTCACTGATGGTTTGCATATATTTTTCTATGTGTTAAGCTTCTCAGCCACCGCACCTAACCATGTTGGTTTGGACGTCGCCTACCTGCTGCATGTTGTTCAACCTGGGTGTTACAGAATAGTGTGTTTCTGTAACTGTTACAAATACATAGAAACACTTCCTCATGAGTAGGCCGTCGGCGTCATGCATGTGAAGACCTGCCACAGTCACTGAAACACCAGTGAGTTCTGCTTTTATATACAAGATTTTCCAGTTGACTTCTCTCGTTTAAAACCAAACAAAACTGTTTGTGAATTGCTTGTGTTTAATGAACTCCAAGTGTGAGTAGGTGAATAAATTTACAAGTGTTTAGAAAAGCTATACATGGTCAATCTTTTGCACCAGACCCATTACAACCTTGATCAAAATACCTAATATTGTTTTCACAATTTTTGCATGTGTTGTTATCATTTTAAAAGTTGCAATAAGACAATGCAATAAAGCATAAAGTAATATTATAATTTTGACGATCATCATTATCATTATTTATTTATTTACAGACATTTTGACTTCTTTGCCTCTTCTTTTTTAATGATTATGGTTTTGTTTAAAATGCGTTCACAACTCAACTGAAGTAAAAACTAATGCAACTGTGATTTGTTGCACATTTAAAAGCACATACCTACTCTGAAAACTCCACAATCTACTCACCTAATCTGGTGCTATCATGGTAAGAGATTCATAACTATTTCTTGCAACAGTCCATAAATCTGATTTTTAGGCATATTTTAAAGACAATAGCCACTGTCAAGCAAAAAAGTTAAAGTTAGCTTTAAAGCTTGTAAATGCATCTTAAACACGAGTTAAAAGATTCTAGTCTGATAAGATAAAGACTAAACTCATGTCTGACAAAATTCCGACACTGCTGATATAATCTGCATCATATAGCTGATACTATCCCTGAGGTGAAATTTAGTGGTGGTAGGATCATGCTATGAAAGAATGCTATGATAGTGGCAGGAACAAGAAGATGGATGATTGCAGACATATAATTTTCAATTCAAATTTTCTACTCAACAATGGTGTCATCGGTATTTTATTTGGTACAATGTCCAGGTTGCAGTTTCGGGTAGGTGTAGTGATGTTATATTGTAAATAAACAGAAATTAAACAAACCTTTTGAAATGAAATGCATCTTCCTTATAATCAAAGTCAGATTTTTTGTGGCTTACACAAATTTCTGTGGATAACAGCCTTGTAATATGAACAATGAGCTGTTATTTCAGTGCTAAGAAAATCCAAGTCTGTCGCCCCCACAGAGAGTGTGTAGTCATAAATTAGGCATGATGCTGCTTTTGGTAAAATGAGAAAGTAGAGAATAAAATGAGTGAAAGAGAGAGAAAACTGAGAGAAGGAGCAAACGGAAATCTGCTTTCAATACCTGGCAAGAGTCTCCACATTACAGTGCACGTGCCATTTTTAAATAATAATAACAACATTTCTTAAATATATTTAGAACATAATAGAAAAACATAAACATAGAAGCAAAAAATACACAAAGTTTTATGGCAACTGTACGACTGAGGTGTCTTTTTTATTGTATTTTATTGGGACAGTGGTGAGCTTGAGAGTTAAAATGTTGCCATGTAAATGCCACTGTTGCATTTACGGTTACATTTTTGGGATTTCGCAGACACCTTTACTCAAAGCGACTTACATCTCAGTTACAGTATACTGTCCGAGCAATTGAGGGTTATAGGCCTTGCTCAGGGGCTCAAGAGCAGCAATCCGGCAGAAGTGATGTTTGAACTAGCATCCTTCAGATTACTTGACTGGTACCCTGACCAGGCTACAGCCCCATTTGTTGTGCACTTGAGCATCCTTGATGGTGTGCTGGAATGGTATGCAATGGCTGACCCTGGACTTCGACCAGCAAACAAGCTTGAATATGAGAGGAAATCATTTATTTGCATTGAACGTGTACATGTATATTTTGTATTAAGCCTGTGCTGAGGTAAATCCCTGCAAATCCCACTCATCAAGTCTATCATAAGAGGTTGGCACATGCTTTTCTGGAACACACAAAGCCAGTTTCTAGCTTGTAATGAAGTGCAGCCTGTGTAACGCAATTAGATTTGCTTGGTGGAGAAAAAATGAGAGCAATTCATCCTTCCCAAAGAGCCGGGCTAATGATTATTATTTTTTGTACATATTTGAAAGCACAGTCTACCATAGCGATCAGCCAACAGAATTTATAAGAACGTACACAGTCTGTGTGTGATCAGGCAAAATGCTGCAGCAATTTGTTCGATCGACTAATTTTAATAAACTAAATGCATTAGTCTTGGTCACATAGTGCAAGTAAAAATATGACAATACTCAGTGCTTATGACTCCTAAGGAGTTGTGAAACTCAATTAAATTGCTTTGCACAGTGCCTAAAATAAACATTACACTGTAATGACAGTGCAGAGGTTTAAAAAGCCTCTTCTATAAAAATCTGACCATGCCAACAGCATGTGATTGCTTTAAAATCTATCAGAAAATCCTTAAACAGACTTTAAAAGTGATGCCAGGAGTCATTTACTGGCACCCCATTCATATGAATGCAAGTAGCAGGAAAAGGAGCCTTCCTCCGAGGGCCACGATGCAACGTATAACTCTTCACAGAACCAAAACAAGACCACCGTGTATAAAAATAGTAGACCTACTAGTGATTGCAATCTGGTGGGCCCCTGGCTTCAAGCAGACATATTCTCAGCACCACAACAAAAGTCTAACTTAAGCTAAACTCTTGTTTTGTAAATGTAAAATGTCCCCGACTGCAGACCCCTGCAGAGACTTCCTGTCTTTCTTACAATTCAATACAAAGAACTTTATTAGCATGACCATTTCAGTCTTTAAAGTTTCACCAAGGCATCATAACAATTAAAGAACATCACTGTAAACATCCATGACTGAGTATTTGTTTGAGTAAATTGTTCATAGACTAGTCTGCTGGATACATATTTGTTCTAAAGTTATTCCTCAACCCCTCTTCTAACTACAATATGCTTACTCCTCATCTACGTCTTCCTGTACTGGTTTACCCAATTAAATCCAACACAGACTTTTAGGTAACAATGAATTTAACATGTTTATATTAATGAATTATTGAAAAAAATGTCATATTATTTAATTCTTAAAGTGCTAGGAAACAGCCTTTCTTAGGGGTCCACTTAGCCAAGCATCTTTATAATAAAGTGTTTAACATGGGCTAATACAATGATACTAGCCCTTTACCTCTGGGACCCAGGGTTCAAAAATCCAATGCTATTGTGTGGCCGGGCATTTACTTATAGACATGTCTGAGGTGTGTTACGTAACAGTGCCTATTGATTCTGGACCCACACCCACCATGAAATGGAATAACTTTTCATACTATTTGTTTTTATTATTTGCATTAAATAATGTTTTACAGTGTGCTTCAAAAACTTGTCAAATATTTTAAAACCCATTCCATTAGGTTCAAATTATACTTTGATTATCCATATCACATTATCCATTTCTTGCAGTGTATTATTTGATTATGATGCTATTAGGAGGAGTAACAATGCCATACTCTGTTATTTACTCATTAACAGTCAGAGACTTGTCGAGAGCACACACTCACACTGCATCTGGTTCCTCTCAAGGTTTCTTCCCAGCATTCTGATGGAAACCTTGCAGTCGGGACTACAGTACCATTTGCTGCACCTGCCTGATGTGACGGTTTTTCTCCATAACCACCCAAGAGGGACGGAGCCCTGCTGCGTCTGTTTGCTGTGTTTTTTATTTATATTTTATTTATTTTTTACATTTTTAATTTTTTAATTTTATAATTTTAAATTTTATAATTACATTTTTTTCCCAAGAAGGATGGGCCCTGTTGAGTCTGGTTCCTCTCAAGGTTTCTTCCTGTAATTTTTGGGAGTTTTTCCTTGCCACAGTTGCCCTCAGCTTGCTCGACAGGGGTTTCTGTTCGTCATGCATTTTGTAAAGTTGCTTTGAGACAATATCTATTGAAAAAAGCGCTATAGAAATAAAGTTGACTTGACTTGACTTGACTTGTGGAAATAAAACATTGTGAGCTTAATGGTTGGAACGAGTGCAGGGTCTTCACTATATGTTAGAAGCAGATGATTCCTTTAAGTAAAGAATTGAAAGCTGTGTCCCAATAGTTTTGTTCATACGTTAAATTATGTTTGTTTACATTATTTTTTACAACATTAATAGATGAAATTATATTAGCTGAAAGTTTGTTGAGGGCAACAGCATGTCCAGAACTTACTTCCAGAGCCTCGTAGTCTGGAGAAATATCCTGTAGATCCAGAGTCTGGAACATATCACCAGGATGACTGGTGTGAACGAGCTGCATGGAAGATGAAACACAGTTCTTAGAAGATTCTTTTGAGATGGTGTGAATTGTGACTGTAAAGCGACACTCACCATCATAGTGTTGTAGACGTCATTGGTGGACCTGGATGATGGATTGAGAGTGGCGTACGTCTCAGTATCAGCATTCTGAAAAAAGAACACAAGCAGGTTAAATCACAATTAATATGGGAGGTAAATTTAATATATTGTACAATTGGATCAACACAAGGGATCTGTTTGAATCACCTCATGATAGTGTTGTTTATTCTTTTTCATCTTCTTCCTTCTGCTCTCAAAAAAACCCGAAAGAAAACATAATTACACTGAAAATCGCTTAAAGATTACAAAACAGATTAGAAATCTTTTTTTATACCTCCAACTGAATAATATCACAAAAATAGTCACCACCAAACACAATCCAGCTCCAACTCCTACAGCAATATACAGTGGAACCCCGGTTAACGACCACAATCCGTTCCGAGAGGTCGGTCGGTATCCGAAATGTTCACTATCCGAAACACATTTCTCCATAAGAAATAACACAAATACAATTAATTCGTTCCGAGCCCCGATTG
>JAOUQU010000016.1:178015-198473 GCA_028566735.1 Ammoglanis amapaensis | reverse complement strand
ATAATTGCTTTGGAACCTTACCTCCACATCTGTTTAAAACTTTTAAAAGATTATTCTCTAGTTTCTTTGTTTTAACATCTTGCTAAAAAGATAAATGTTGCGATTTTTCACTCAGGTGTGTCAGATTTATAGCAAAATAGAAACTTTCCATTCGTTTATCTCACGTGGCTGTCAGAACTACATATGAATTCGTCTTCATGTCGTTACAGCGCCGCCTGCTGTTTCAATTATGCAGTGTTTTATATATCTCACATAAGATATCGGTTATAAATATGTTTACGATATTTTTGTTGCGTGAGACTGAAAATTAACGCTCATAATTACAAAACAATTGAATAGGGTGACCAGACGTCCTATTTTACCCAGACATGTCGTCTATTTTGAGATGTAAAAAATCATCACCGTCTCAAATCTGCTCAACCTTAATAAGCTAATGTAAGCTAAAAGCAAAACAAGCCATTTGTAATAAACGAATAAATACTTTAAAACAAATATACATTAAAACGGAATGTTATCCAAGCTGATAAAATGTGTATTTTTGTATTATCTTTGACAACCATATTCTATGTACAATTTTTTAATAATTATGTTGTATTTAAGGCAACTCAAAGCAGGATTAGCAGTACATTAATTGGCCACATTTAAATGTGAATACTCTTAGCTAGCTCTTTGACTGACTAGTTACTCACAGCTTATTATACAGCTTTTAACGAAATGTATTACATTAACCAAAAAATGTTAATGTTCTGCCTCTTCATGGTCAAACTGTTGAAAGTAAACTCAACATGTATTTATTTTTAATTACTTAGCTGCCTATATTGGTATGCTAAATAATATGGTTCCATTATTTTGCATTAGTAGTGCTTGACAGTTTGTTACAATTGTTTAGTATTCAAATGATTGCATATCTTTAATAGGTTTCTGGACATTAGAAAATCTCAAACAAAAAATCTATTTAAATGTAGTTTAGGACAAAAGTCCTATCGTCTAACTCGACGCAGCTTTGGTGTTAATGGACATTCTCTCAGATTGTATCTGGGTGCTAGTTTAGACGTTTTAGGCGGTTCCAAAGGTGCTGCAACTCTCACAGTGTTCTTTCCATAAAGTCTCTTCTCATAAACCAGAAGTTGGTCCCAGAACCCCTCGTTGAGACGAATAGACGGTCGGCTCTGCCTCACCCAGTGGTGAGCCTGACACAGGGTTACTCCTTTGTACTTCATGAGGTAGGCCATGATCAGAGCAGGTGAGCGACTCATTCCCGCCACACAGTGCACCAGTGTACCACCCGTCCGGTTGTTATGGATGCGGGCGGCCACCCGGTCGAAGTGTTCGTCCAGTCGAGTGGTGGGTAGATCAGACACAGCCACACGCAAGCTTTCCACGCCTGGGTATGATGGGCAGCTGTGAGAGAGGGTGGCATTAACGATCAGGGTGATGCCCATACGAGTCAGGAGGGTTCGGTTCAGCGAAACATCTGCTCCACTTAGGAAAAGACTTGGGGTGATCTGAGACAAAGCCATGGGGCTGTAAATAACCACAAAAAGTAAAAAAAAAAAACATTCGGAACAATTATCATATTTGTATCCCCCCCCCCCCTCTCTCTCTCTCTCTCTCTCACACACACACACACACACACACACACACACAGTCAGCCCTAGTTATTATTAATATTAATCTGTATGATATAATTGTTAGATGTTTTATATTTATTCACAAAAATGTAACTGTATTCTGAGACCCTTTATAAAAATTTCACTTTGTTCAATTAGTGATTTGTACAAACTTATACATTCTGTTAGTCCAGTAACGAAAGAATAAACAAACAAAACAAAGAAAACAAATGTCAAGTATCTTTTGACTTCCATATCCCAACAAAAATGTTCAGTTACTGTAAATGATGGTTTCTATCAATGATAATAAGACTCGTTTGAACTCGTGATGTAAATCAGATTTTCTGCACATTTTTAAAATATCGATTATACCGTTTCTTCTAAATAAAAAAAATTAATCAAATGGATTACCGGAGTACTTTACTTTATGTAATGGAATTATAACAAACTGACCTGGTCCCTCGGTTGGTCTCTTTTCCTCTACTGACTGCAACGTATTGCTCTGCTAAAAAAAAAGTCTGCTGGCACAGACAAACCATAAAAAGACTTGGTGAACTGGAGACCCCAGGACAGAAAAGTTAATTATAGACTAGCTTTGCTTCTGAGACAGGAGATGAAACTGTGATTGTGGACATAATATCTGCTATCTATCCAATGTAAGGGAATTTATATGTTATATTTGTTTAATTTTCATTAAGCCAGTATTTTAATCATGTTTAATATTTCTTAATGTCAATACGACATCAGACTGTCACTGGCGTCAGTCTTCAGGGGCATCCAGATAATGAGAACAGCTGAGATCATTATTATTGTACGATAGCAATGCTGTATGCTGAATAAACAATATGACTAAGGTAAAAACAATGTTAACGGAACCAAATTCCTAATTTGGTAAATGCCCGGTCTACATTAACCTTCGAATGATGTATAAATCTGTATGTAGAATCAATGGTTTTCAGACGTCTGTGTCTCAGCCTGCCAGGGCCTAAAAACCCTAGGCAGACTCTGATCTTAATTTCAATAAATATACTCTTTGTTATTATTATTATTATCATAATTTGTGTCTTGTGCTAATTTTTCCACAACACCAACAACCCTCAACAGTCACTGTTATTGTTAGTTATTGTGTGTAGAGTGTAAAACGTCCGGTTTTCATGCGGGCAGACACTTTTTACAGTCTGAGACAATCTCTGGACTGACATTTTATCTGTCCACCTTTGAAAGCTAACCGGATATCTATCAATTCCATATGAACACAAGAAATGTTATTTTGATGCATCAGTTAGGGTTTTAATTTCTGTGCTGTAGATGTCATAAATGTTTATCTTTACTACTCTCTCTTTGTTGTGAAGCTATTAAAGTGGTTATTAAATGAAAATTCCTCTAACTTTTGTAAACAAATATTTTTTTAATAACCCTAAAGGACCGTCGTATTACAAAATTTCCAACAGACAGATTTGAACATTCAGAGAAATCTTTGTAAATATTCTCAGGACATTTTAACACATACAAACATTCCTAAAATCTTAAATTCTGTTGGGTTAAATAAAGTTATTTAAACATTTTCATAACGATAAGAAGAAAATGAACAACATAACGTTCCCACAACCAAATGGAACGTTATGGTAATGTTCTTTAAATGTTATATTTTCAGCACGGATTTAGGTGGAATGACAAAGCCTTTCTTGAGACCGCGGTTTAAAAAGACGTCACGAAAAAGCGACCTAAAATGTAAGTAGGCGACCTTTTGTGATTGTGTCACTTTCTGTCAGTGCTCCGATAGAGCCATCATGGCGGATCTGAACCGGCAGCTGCAGGAGTATTTATCTCAGTCCAAAAACGGAAACAAATCAGCTTCTCAGTCCAGCTCTAGCACCGCGGTCAACATCGACGAGACGGACGCCTCGGTACCGGGCAGCTGGTTCGGTCGCTGGTCCAGCCCGTTCTCCGGCAGAGAGGGAGCTTCATCAGGCCCGAGCAGCGGATTTTCTTGGCCCTGGTCATCCGAGCCGGACCCTTGTTTACCCGGCGTGAGCCGCTCTCAGCGCTTGGTCGCGTTCGGGGTTTGTATCTGCTTCTCGGCGCTGTGTTTCGGACTCTCGGCTCTGTACGCGCCGCTGCTCCTCCTGAAGGCCAGAAAGTTCGCTCTGCTGTGGTCGCTCGGCTCATTGTTCGCGCTGCTCGGTGCCGCGCTGCTGCGGGGACCGAGCCGGATCTTGGCCTCCCCGACGCCCGGAGCCGTCGTGTACCTGTGTTCGCTCGCCGGAACTCTATACGCGGCCATGGGACTCCACAGCACCCTATTTACCGCGCTCGGAGCCTTCATACAGATCGGGGCAATAGTGGGATACGTGGTGTCGTTAGTGCCCGGTGGCAGTGCGGGCATGAAGTTCATGGGTGGCATGTTGACCTCGGCTATAAAGAGAACAGTCACTGGCAAGACCATGCCAATCTGAATACAGCCACTGTACTGTGGAAGAACTAACAGGATGGCACAAAGAGTGGCATTAAGTTTTAGGTGGTACAATATGGACAGTTACTGGAGAGACCATGCCAGTCTGAGACCAGCTAACACACACACACGCTTAACTGTTAGTAACCAGTCAGAAAACGTTTCTACTGGTTATTTCTTGGTTTATGTGTTATAATTTATTTCCGACACATTCTGGTCAGTTTGATCTAAAGTGTTTTTTTTGTGTGCATTAATGAGTTAATAACATTAATAACGTTTTTCCTAATTTGATGAACATTTTATTTGTACATCTACATCCAAGGAGTCGGATCTTTTCAAATACATTCCTACCAATTGAGACTTAAGTCTTCCGCAAGGGACCAACTTGTTAGTAGTAGCCCAAAAAACAGCGACCTCCTAAACACTACACGACACTAACACGGTCACCTCCCCTAGTAAGGATGACCCAATAGGTTTGAGCCCCAGATGTGGCGTATGCCACAGGGTGAATTTGCAAAAAATTCATTGATCTTGTGTAATAAACTGGAACCAAAATGTACATTTTTGAACAAACGGATGAGATCTGAGGAAAAGCTTGATAGTGGGTTTGACATCACACAGAAGAAAAAACCAAATGCTCTTAAACTGCACCCCAACAAAACTTGTTTTAATAAACGAACATGTAATAAATTCTATGGTGATCTTATATATTTTTTTAATTATTATTATTTAATGTGATCTTATTTTGCTTATGCATAGTGTCAGGCCAAGTTGCTGTTTTGATTAGAACCGCAAGCACGACTTGGTTATCCTTGATGCCATAATGGATTTACAAGAGGTCAGGTCAAGCCTTCACAACGGGGTGTTCATGCACGCTTGTTTAGTTAATTTTTTATATACTTTTGAGTTATTGACCAACGTGTGGTGGTCAACTTCCAACCTTGTTCAAAGCTGTTAAGAAGAACCGATGTAAAAAGGCAGAGTCCATGTGCTAGTCTGTAGCTCTGAGTTTTGCGTATATGACACAGAACGTGTGTGTAGAAAAATCAATTAAATTACGACAGCTTTCTGTGCTGTTAGCTTTAAGCTTCTTTGATCTAAAAATAAACATTTAAGTGGTGTAACAGAAAAAAGAGAAACGACGACGAGAGTGACTTTGATATAAATCTTGCACAAACTTCTATTCCAGTTTCATACAAAAATGCACAAAACAAAATGAATCTTTCGACAAACTGTACACGCTGAAACGAAGTCCCACAGCCTTGTGAGTCGGCTGATTAACGTCACAATTCTTTTCTTCATTAAGATAAAAGAAACAAAGAGGGTCGCTGGAGAACCGAGTGGTAAAGTGTAGTCTGAGATTCTACTCGCTGGTTCTGGATGGTGCCGATAGGAGAAGAGGTGATGCCAGTTATAGCTCACGTATCAGACGTCATTTCTTAAAGAGGATCGACACGAACAAGGATACGATCACAACTTTTCTACACACAGCTCGTAAGCTTTGTCCAGTCAGAAGTAGCCGCCGTGGTCAGTTCCGGGCAATCGTCACAGATAAAAGACCCATGTGGGTGTGAGCGGCTCTTTTGGTCCTGCTTTTAGCCTCCCCACACACAGTCCTGATAGGAAGTTAGAAGGAAGGCGGGACTGTAACTACCGTCCTCGGCCTCCTCTTGGGCCGCCACGGCCTCCGCGCCCCCAGCCTCCTCGCCCCCCCCTGGACGGAGGACCGTATCCCATGTCGTCACGAGGTGGCCGACCTGTTGAGAAAAGAAGCAGAAATAATACACTTTACTAATAAGTGGCTTTTTCGATAAGCACAGTAATTTAAAATGTTTTCCAACAAAAGCCTTAAAAAACTGAGGTCAACATTAGTACCAAGCCATAATGAAAGGGCACAAATCCTCACAGACACACTATAAAGTCTTGACGAGCCTCTTTGTATTTTTAGCTGTAAAATGGAATGCGAACCTGCTCCTCGGTCATCAGGTCCCGTTCCAGGGGAGTCCATGTCTCCGGTACCGGGGCCGTCGTGCCAGGGCCGTTTACGAGGTGGCAGTGAGGCCATGTCCATTCCCTGTAAAGATGCAGAGCGCTCTCTGCTGGATGACGGACTGTCGTGTAGGCTGTGGTCACCTCGCTGACCGTCCCGGTAGCTGTCGTGAACTGCAAACACGCACGAAGTAAACACATGAGTATCATTAAGATCCTCCCACTACCAGGTTGCTTCTGGTGCCCTTAACTTTTAATGATCATGTAAGTTGTGACGAAATGCTGAAATTGAAAATGTTTTTATGTAACAGTAGGAAAAAGAAGATGAGAGTGCTTTTGATACGAAATGGTCCACATAACTGTACCCATCAGGGGTTGGAACAGAGTCTTGTCCTCATCAGGAGTGGACAGATGACTCTGCCTAAAGATTGCATCACCATACTCACCCCCCCTCGCCGGTCCTCCCCGTGGTCTCCCTCGGCCACTGGCGTTTCCCCAGCCGTGACCCATCTCGTCCTGCACGTCATCACCGTAGTCGTCCTGGTAACCTCCTCGATTACCGCGCCCGCTCCTACTGGATCTCCTGAAACTACCAAAACCAAAAATTCAGTGCGAGCTGGTTTTTAGGGTTCTGTGCCTATATTTTACGGGTACTTACGGGTCGTCTGAATACGACTGTCTTCTCGGTCTTTGTTCAAACTCCTCCTCTTCATACCCGTCGTACCTGTAAAAACATACCAAATGCCTGATTGATATACATATATTAAAATTTATGGTTTGATTGCAGTGCTGATATACAATAAATTAGAATTTGGAATAGTTTTTCACCACTGTGCTTTTTACACAAATAGGAATAACTCCTACACCTTTATATGCACTAGGGGGCAGCAGTGAGCACGCAAGCTTGGCACAGTGGGCAGCCCTATTCTACGGTTCGGTGCATTGCTCAAGGGCACTTCAGTCGTGACGTAACGATACATTACAATACGAAAAACTAAGCCAAAAAAAAATTACCATTTTATTGTAAAAATAAATATAGTCAGCGCCCTCTGCTGTTTAAAAATGAATATCACAAATCAAAACTGAACCATTAACAGATTCCATTACACACACATCACATGATTATATCAATACACCCTCACATAGGTTCAATATTTAGTCTGGACAGGAGTGTTTTAATCAATTTCACTAGAGATTAAGAATTAATTAATCAATTAAAATTCACCGCTAGATCATTAGGAGTACATTTTGGTTGACTATTAAATGTAGACTTGTGCTTGTGAGCATGGGCCGGACCTGTCGTAATCCTCGTCGTGAGAAGAAAAGCGTTCCTGGTTCTCCCACTGGCCACCAGAACCTCCTCTGTGTCCTCGGGACTCGGTGGCGTGATAATCCGGTCTGTCCGGTCTCCTCCAGTTCTCCTGGTAGCATCCGTCCTCACCCCAGTACTGACCCCCACCGTCTGAACTTTGGTGCTCGGCGGGGGGTCCCATGTGGTGGTTCGAGGGGCCTCTGGGACCGTCTACTGACAACGAAAAAAGAAATTACTTGCCACAATATTGGAAGCATATCGTTTTATGTGTTTAATAATAATGTGTTGATACACAATTTTTTATTTACTATTATCTTTGTGGTAGGTAAACACGAATTTGAAAGACGCCCAATTTGGCTCCTTCAGCTGTTCGAAGCGAACGTGGATTCATTAAACAGGAATAACTTTTTAAATCATGCTTCAAGTGAATAGATTTGTGGCGTGTTGTGACATCACTATGCTTCACCTATTAATAATTAGAACATTTTTTGAAAGGGGATGAACATTGGAGTGTACATACATTCCATGATTGGTTCCAAAAGTCTGGCCTACCTTTGCCAGGTCCTTGCTGTCCCACACCATGCATCATGGACTGAGGGCCCGAGTTCTGTCCCTGAAAAACGACCATGAACATTTCTGTCAGTGTTGTGTTATTTTCCAACGAGAAAAAATAAAAATCAAACAGCCAAAATGTCATCACCTGGTTAAACTGTGTCCGGTTCCCATCGCCCATGTGCATGGGTTTACCCTGCTGCATGAACTGCGGATGGCCTTGCATGTTCCCGGGAGGGCCTTGCATGTTGTTCGGGGGGCCGTGCATCCCCCCTGAAAGTGGCCCCATGCCTTGCATGTTCCCCATGCTATGATTTCTGGCTGGAGGGCCCATCTGTTGCATCACGTTACCGTGGGGCGCCGGGCCTCTTACGTCTTGATGCATCATGTTCCCCTGTGGCGGTCCCTGTCCGCGTGTCGGAGGTCCCATCATGGTGCCAGCAGGTGGCCCCTGATTCATCTGTCCCTGTGACGGCCCCTGCATGCCCCTAGGCCCCGAAGGCATGCCGTGAGGTGCCATGTTTCTGGGTGGTCCAGGGTGACGTGGGGGTCCGTGCATGTCCGGTGGCCCCATCATGCCCTGCTGAGGAGGACCCTGGTGATGCTGTGGCCCCGGAGGTCCCATCGGGCCCTGGGGCATGAAGTGACCTGGAATGCCACTGGGACCCATGTTGGGAGGGATCTGCTGGGACGACATAGACTGAGGGAAGCCTTGTGGAGGTACTTGGCCTGGGAAGGAGGGCATGGAGCCCGGCTGGCCTCCAGGAGGCGGCATGCTGGGATCTTGGAGCTGTGCCATTCGATCGATTTTCATTTGCTGCTCAAAAAAACCCAAAACAAAATAATTACTTGTGGGTTTTGCACCCCGTTCTTGTATTCCTGACTGAAATTAACTAAGTACATTAATGCCATCATTATTTAGATACAATCATGTTATTATTTGTTTGTTTTTGTGACGACGATGCCACAGAATTGCCGGTGGAGCAGACATGGTGACGTACCTCCAGCAGCATGGGGTTCGTGTACTGTAACGCTGCCATCTCCTGCTCGATATCGGCCTGAGTCTTTTTCTTGCCGTCTAGCTTGTCATCCTTTCTTTCTTTGGGTATTTCACCAGGAGCCAAAGCTGGCACCTTGTTCTCTGCCCAGGCCTGAAAACCAAAAAAAAAACATAACAGAAGAAAATGACATTTATATGACATTTTTCCTGGCAGCAAAATGTAGAAAAATGGGACGGATGATTTTTATTCAAACATGGAGTGTTTGAATAAACACAGAATAATAAGTAATTAGGGCACAAAGGTTTTCTCCTGCCTGCTCAAGAATACCCGGCATAAGTATTTTTACTAAAACGAACATATTCCAGAAAGACAGAACCTACACACGCCGAGGCTGCCGTACCTGCTGGAACTGAGCAGGAATGGGTTTGGCGTAAGGAACTTTCTTCATGGGAGGTTTCTTCAGGTCTCTCTGCATCACCTCTTCCATTCCCCAGTCCAGTCCTGGGATGCTCATCTCGGCCTCTGGAAGCGTCTCTTTATCTGGGGGTGATACAAAGAACAAGTCAGCGCTGCAGTAATTAAGCTGCGTTTTGTATCTCTAATTTAACTAATTTGCCTGTTTTTGGACTGGGAGAGGAAACCGGAGAACCTGAGAAAAGTTTCTAGCAAAAAAAAGTGGATCACACAATGGTTGTTATATAATATACCTAATAAAAAATAATGGAAGAAACAAAGAATGTTTATGCAGCATTTAAACATTTTTATTGTGTAAAACATTTTTCTTTTCATAGGAGGTTTATTGTCATTTAGTACAGAAAATCCCACAAAACATCTTAATAGATTTTGAGTTCTAATCTTTAATGAGTCTTTAATTCAAATCTACTTTAAAAAAATCCAAATTCCAGTCACAATAATTCATTACTTTCCACCTCAGCGCAAGTGTGCATGTGTGTTTCCGTATATGTTCTGTATTTTGCATCAGAATCAAAGGTGTGTGTGGTCTTACTGCTTTGTTCCTGTTCCATCGCTGCTTTCAGCTGCTCTGGGATCCCCATTCCAGGAATGGTGGCCAAACTGTTGGGCTCCAGATCATCTAAAAATAACCAAAAACACAACTAATTAGTAAAAAAAAAAACAATGCAAATAAGGACCAGGGATCAGTCAGAGACACTAACCGTACTCTACACCATCTTCCGACATTCCCGGTAAGAGATTCAGGTTGTAACGGTCGCGCATCTTATCCCCCGGCCGATTCCGCGTCCAGAATTTGCTAAAAATGATGAAAAGATATGTGAAATCAGACAGAGCTTTTACACCCACTAAATAAAAACAGAAGTAAACAATTATGTATATTTAATAAGTAAAAAGGAGTAAAAGTTATCTGCATATACAAAATACTAGTCTGTCAGAACGAATTGATTCACTTGGAAGATTCATTTAAGATAAATCAAAATTCAATTTAAACAGCAGAGGGCGCCAAAGCCATTTCTTTTAAAACAGAACATGAATAGTAGTTTTGGAATAATTTGCAACTTTTTTTAGAAATAAAATGACATTTATTGGATTATTTATTATATATATAAAAAAGATAATTATAAATATGTTTTGCCTTATTGTTTAAACAGAATCTTAAGTTAACAAATAATTTGTTTTCATTGTATAATTTGTAATAATTTGTCTTCAATTCTCTTGACAGGCAGCAGTGTCCTGGTAACTGGAGAACTGCGCTTGTGTTTGGAAGGTTGCGGGTTCGATACAGAGAGTCTTACAAATTAAGACGAACTATAAATATAAAAAAACAGCAGTGGAGTACTGCAAAAGGAATCGAACTGAATACTTGCAGATTAATGTTTACGTTAATATTGCACATTATACAAAACAATAGTGCAGTACAGACTAACAAATATAAACACAATGAAATGAAGATGTTATTACACACCTGGTGTGGTCGTTGGACCCTGAACACAAGATGTGCCCGAGCGGGTGCCAGGCTAAACTCCAGATCATGCCTTCATGTGCCAGCTCCATGCCACCCACCTCTTTCTCCACCCTGTCAACAAAAACACTAATTCAATCAATAATGGATGGATTAATTTGACTCTGAACATTATTTCATCGGAACGTTGTTTAGATTATGTATGAACAAGATTATGTATGATAAATAATTATTTCGTGTTGATGCAGAGCCCCTGTGTCATCACAAACCCCCTCCACAGAGCATCTCCGTCGCTCGCAAAGTGCCTAACTCTGATTATGGCTTTGATGTTTACGATCTTTTATTTATGATCCAACATTCAAAATTATTCTTTGTTCGGCTTAGTATTGATCAGCTAGAATCTACAACGACCTATCTCGCTGGTGAATAAAACCGAACAATAAACACAAAAACGACAGACCCCTGAGACACTCGGCGCCCTCTAGCACTGTAGTTTTAAACATATACGACCTCAACGCAAGACTAAAACAGGAAAATGATGACGCCGTTGTCTTGCACCGAGTCGACGCAGATGTATAAATCAGTCTTAAGCAGCACGTACCCAACGTTCCAGAACAGCAGTGATCCGTCCGAGCCCCCGCTGGCGAACAGGCCTTCGTGGACGGGGTGCCAGGCTACAGCTAAAACCGAACACAGAGCAGCATGTTTTTAGATAAAACACACCTACACACATCTACATACACATATATACACACGATGGTCTCCGACCTGTCGCCTCTTTTTTGTGTCCTCTGAAAACCTGAAGCTCCTCCTTAAGGTTTCGGATGTCGAACAGTTTGCACAGGTGGTCTCGAGATGCCGTCAGCAGCCAGTTCCCGTTCAGGTTCCACTTCACCTCCATCACAGTGTTTTTATGAGCGTGTCTGAGATGTGGAAGTAAAAAAAAAAAAAACATCAGTAAACTCCATGTTGTAAAAAATGTGACATTTTATTATAGCTTTAAATCAGTTGTGCAAAACATGTTATTAAATATTGTTTGCTTATTTTAGGAACTACATTAAGCTGTGGCCGGTCAGTAGCCGGCCGGAATCACACCACTCGGGTTACTCACAGGGTTGCCAGACTCTGGCCGGTCTTTGGATCCCAGAACTTGATGGGCTGTTGGCTGTCTTTGCTGCCTGAAACCACCAGGCCTTTGGTGGGATGCCAGTCGACACACTTGACATCTGCTCCGTGGCCTGAAGAGAAAATACCAACATACACTTTAAAATAATGCTCGACCAAAACGAGTAGACGAAACGAAAACAAAACAGACCAGAAGAGGTCTTCAGAGGTTTTATTTTCCCAATTTAAATTACTACATTTATATTTTTATTGTGCTATATATTTAAATTCAAACAGAAGTGCTTCCTTAGTAAAAACGATCGTATTGTACTTTTAGGGTGGCACAGTATCTTAGTAGTTAGTTCCCCCACGGCAAGAAGTTCCTGGTTCGATTTCCGGGTAAAACAAAACGTGTGGAGTTTGCATGTTCTCGCAGCGCATGTGTGGGCTTCCTCAGAGTACCCCGGTTTCCTTCCACAGGCCAAAGACATGTAGTCAGGTTAATGTGTGTGTGTGTACCCTGTAATAGACTGGCAATCTATTCAGGTGTTTAGTGTATTCTCTATTCGTGTGTCTTACCGTGACGATAAACAGGATTAAACTACGATGCTACAACTTAAGCAGATTTAAAGAGCTCAAATTACAGATCTGTAGAAATCTTATAAAAGCCCCGCAATACAATTTATTTTTAAATAAACAGTACGCTTATAAGTACAAGTCAAGAGTAATTACTCAGTAAAAAAAGGTTTTTAGAATCTAAAATACACTAGGGGGCAGCAGTGAGCACACGTAAATGGGTCATTGGGCAGCCCTGGCGACGGAGCCCGGAAAGCAGTTAGGGGTTCGGTGCCTTGCTCAAGAGAACATCAGTTGTATTTTCAAGCACATAAAACGTGTATTTATGCAACAAAAGGAGTCATGTTTAATCTTGTAAACCTCAGTTGGACCAGATTGTAGAGTCATTTGCATTGTGAGGGCAGCTATTTGTGGATAATTGCTTATAAATAATTTTAAAAGCTCAATCTAGAGGACTCAGTACAGACAAATATAATAATACATTTTATTTATAAGCGCCTTTCAAACACTCAAGGACACTTCACAGATAATATGTCATTAATAAATAATTATAATGATAATATGTCATTAATAAATATGTCATTAAATATGTGAGTCCTTTAGAGTTTGTGTAATCTAAGTATTGAATTTTTAAATGTCTGGTTTATTATGCGACTGAATATTATTATTTTTATTTGTTAAGCATTTTATGGTCATGTTTTTAAACCCCGGGTCATATCCACGACTGGAAACGGTCATTCATCACACAAGTCCCATCAAACACGTTATATTCTTATTCTAACACGTTAGAATTTTTCGTCCGCATTTCAACCCAATCCGTGCAGTGAAACACACATTAACACACACACATACCAGTGAACACACACTAAAGGGCAACAGTGAGCACACGTGCCTGGCATGCGGGGGGCAGTTAGGGGGTTGGTGCCTTGCTTAAAGGCACTTCAATCGTGTTCTGTGACGCTCGGGATCATATCAAAAATATTAACAATTAAAATCGTTCACTTAAACTCAAAATAAAATATAATTAAATGCTGTACTGGATTAATGGTTAAGATACCGGGTCAGAGATCAGAATGTCATTGGTTCAAGCTCCACGACAACGAAGCTGGCAAAGTCAGGTCCTTTCGGTTAGAATTGTAGGCCACTTTGTATAAAATGTCTCACTCGTGGCTCTCCCAAATGTAAAATCATATACTGTATATTTTTAATATAATTCCAATTAAATAATAATCAATATCAATGCAGAATTAGCAAATTCAATTTCTAAAGCGCCATTTTAAGCTTGATTGGAAAACACAAGCGTTCCTGCAAGCTACATACTTCGTACAGCGTCACAATTTTAATAGACGTTTTAACTATTTAGGGTGTCAAAAGTAAAAATATTAATTTAAGTTCTGATAAGAAAAGTAGAGAGCAGGCCACCCATGATTCAACACCAAACTCATAGCCATGGTTAACATGAAGTCATATAAACTTGCTGTCTGGAACACATTCATAAAGTGTGTCCAAGTGCTAAAGGTATGATCTGTATAGTTGATGTGCATGTTCCTGGACTCTGGGAGGAAGAAAACCCACGGAGTTAAAACAAGCAAACTCCAGAGATATGACCCGGCTAACACTACCTAGCGATCGAAGCCAGGACCTTCCTGTTGTGAAGTGACAGTGCTAGCCACTTGGCCACCGTGCCGAAATGATCGATTGATCAGAAAATGGATGAACCACTAAATAAAGTGTGATCAAGTGTATGAACGGCGTGTGTACGTACCTCTCAGAATTCTCTCCTCGTGACAGCGCAGGAAGTCCCAGATGCGAACGGTTCCGTCATCGGAGCAAGTGGCAAATTTATTATCCGTAGGAGAGAAACTGAAGACATAGCAGGGGAGAAAGCAACAATGACAACAGAGCAGCTCTTTGTGGGAGTGAGACGCACCCGTGACTTAAACGTTCCTCTACCTGATCTGACGGTGTATGAACGAGGCCTAAATCTGCTGAAACACACGACCGAATATAATCTGAGTGCAGAGAATCAACAATCTCCCAATAAATGAATCTTCCAAACCCACCAACTAAAAGGTTCTAAAGTTTCCACAGTCCATTGTGAATATTGAAAAGTCCACATGACACACCTGAGAAAAAAATAGCCAATGTCGTACCTTTATATTCTACAGAACTGTAAAGCTACCCGACTAAAGTGAACATTCCTACCCGTCTGAACTGTAAAGGTTTATACCAAACCTTCCCCCAAAAATCCCATGAAGCAATCTATTTAAACCAGAGACTTAAAATGAACTGAAAATCTCCCAACGACAAAATGCTGCTCACAGAATTGTGGTAAAACGTTCACACTAAGAAGCAAAACCAGGACCGTCAATCACTTAGAGTACAAAAGAATGATGCACTTAAAAACAATAAGCACACATCACAACAATAGCCAAACGTAAAATAGAGTGCGTCATGGCCCACAGGACATGTGGA
Source organism: Ammoglanis amapaensis (assembly GCA_028566735.1). Lineage (NCBI taxonomy): Eukaryota > Metazoa > Chordata > Actinopteri > Siluriformes > Trichomycteridae > Ammoglanis > Ammoglanis amapaensis. The sequence goes on along the minus strand of JAOUQU010000016.1, from coordinate 183,466 downwards.
TATTTTAATATCCTTTTGGACATCTAATGGAAATGCGAGTGCAAAAAACAACAACTTGCCGATCGTTGCAACAAAGCACACAGCATCGTGTACAATCTGTTTTAAATCCTGCTCCGACATGTTTGCAAAATAAGTGAACTAGAAAGTATTTAAAAGTGAATGTAATACTGTCCAGGTTCATCACAAAGGGGCGTTCAGGTCACTCACATACAGTGGTACGTTTAAGATGTGTAGAAGCACTTGTTCGAGTTTAGATTAAGCAAGGACCATGATGATGAAGGTTCTCTAACACGGAGTGGTGTGTATTTTCATTTTAAACGGACTTTTACTTAGAAACGATTGCTCGTGGCATCCAAGAAAACAATTTACAGAGCAACTGATGGAACGAAAGAAAATTCTGTGGAGTGTCTTACTGCCATTGTGACAATTTGCTGCACCTGAAGAGGAGGGAAGTTGTTCACATGAGCTTAATGTAACTTCTAAAACTAAATGGCAACAGAAGATGAGTTTCGATCGGGCTCTTGTGCAAATCGGGAGTGTTTTGCAAGCAGCAGATTCACAATGAAGAAATGAAAAAAATAAACAAAAACATTCATGGGAATGTATTTCAATAATACGTGATCAAAATTAAAACTGTACTGCATGTCATGGTTTATAAAAATCTTTTTTTTGTAACCAGGGGAAAAGTCTATATACTTACGTAGGGCTTTGCTTTCTGTGGCCTATCTAGTCTAAATACCGTCCAAAAGGCCTCAAGGTCCAAACCTTGCACAAATAATTATTTTAGACAGACCAACAAATCTATCTATAATAATACCACATCTAACCAGATCACTGACTGTCTTCTGGATGCATGCTGGACTATCTGGGCACAAACATTCCATTGCTTCATTAACATGTGTGATGAGCACCAGCTTTAATAGATTATTCTTTTCGGTCACCCTGCAGGTCCCTGTGATGGAAGCTTGTGAAGGATTTAAGGGCTGTGTACTTAATCCCAGATAACGTTGTCATTCTACAATCCTTTTAGTCTATTGATCTTTATTAGGAAATCATTTCGTGTGATCGTTTTATTCAAGTACAGTAAGTAATCTTTATTGAAAAGTCAAAATGCCGGCCACAGCGGTTATCCCTGTCAGTTATTAATAACCTTTGCATAAGGATAAATATTAATTCTTTATTTAAAAGAAAGTAGAAAATATACCTTTGCGGTACATAATGATTAGAAAGAGAAAATTCCAACACAGACAGCGTAAGAGCCACAAGTGACAGATCAAACGTACACGCGTGGACAATCAATATCGACATCATCGAGAGTGTAAGGGCCGAGAGCGCCGAGGGGTAAACTACAGAAAATGGGAGATTTGGTATAGACCTGGCCTCTCTAATCGCCTCCTTGTGTGCCTGGAACATCTTGACGTTGTTCATGTTGGACTGCCAGTACTTCACGTAACCTCCGTGGTCGGCGGTCAACATCCACATGTCGTTGTGCGACCATGTCATGGCTCGGACTGGGCTGTCATGGGCCTGCGAGAACAAACGAGAGGTCAGAGATGAAATAAACAGATTTAGATTTATTTGTTTAGCTGGGAAACTTGCTCTTGCGGTGTTCTGTTATATCATAACATTTTATGAGTTTTAAAGCTTAGTTGCAGCGTCATAATACTAGTTTCAGAGATCAGTAAAAAAAAATTAATGAAAAATAATTAAAGCATCCTGAACGTGAACGCTCCACTGTTCATCCGAGGAATCTGGTTATGTATATAGAATATTCATTTAAAACTTAGTTACAGCTTTCGTATGTACCTATATATTTAATTTGTTCATGTTTAGCATATTTGTAAAACGATGTGCTACTCTTTTCAAATATTTGCACTTGCACCAGTGTTCAGTCCATTAAATCAAAGTTTAACATTGCACTCACTTCTTGAAAGAAAAAGTCTTTACATCATTGAAGTGCAATTACCTGTAGAATAGTTTCAAAGTTGAAGGTCAGGCCGTTCCACAGAGTGAACTCACCACTTGAAGCACCGGTCACCAGTCGTCTGCCTTCCGGGGTCCACTACACAGCAGGACAAACGGAATCCAATATGGGTCAATGATGAGAGCTAAAATAGTTCTTAAAGTAATACATTCTTTATCAGGGCAAAACAAATTTATATAACTGTCTTAGAAATAGAAACGTACCCGCACAACAAAGACTGGACATTTCACTTTATTGGTGGATGTTCTGACAAACTTGGAGGTGACAGCGTTCATGGGGTTATTCAGCATCCCAATAGGAGGAACAAGCTAGACACACACAGACCATAATTCGTACTAGTATTTACATAGATGACCTCTTGAAAGACGAATCTAAAGCGCTCACATCATTGAAGCAGCCGGCATCCGGCTGGATGGCACGGAAATCCCGATGATCGCGTTGCCATAGACGATTCTGCGAGAGAAACAAAGTTCAATCCTCCGTGTGTCCTGTTCATACAGCAGTATCGCCAATTAAGCCATTCATCAGTTGTACAGATGTGCGGTGGTACCTCAAGGTATCTGATGACAGATGGGTTGTAGTCGATGGTTTTGCGGTTCACGGCTTTCCTCATGCGCTTGCCGTCGAAGGTGAGCTGCTGCATGGCCTGCTGTTGCGCAAAGTCCGGCCGCTTGTAGAAGAGCTGCCGCGGGGCCTGATGCTGGAAGCGGGGCATGTGGAAGAACCGTGGCGGGGAGCCGATCTCCGTCGCCATGATCGCGCGAGGTCAGCGGAACCTGGGAACGAGAGCAGGCGGTCAGCTACTGCCTACATTTTACAACACCGGACGGGCTCCGGTCCTGAGAACGGATGTGAGCACAGCTCTTTAAATGTGCATGAATAACATCAACATAATTTTTTTAATAATAGTTTTAACGTTCAAAAACTTTTTAAAGCAACATTATCAGAATTGCACCAAAAGACGTTTGGTCATCTACAAATTACAAGCTTCAAGCACAAAGTGCTTACTTTGTTTTTATATATATATTATATATATCATATGGTAAAATATCCTTGACTAAGTTAAAGACATTTGAAAAATGTAGTTATTTAGTTTTACCACTCATGTGGCCCATTATACAATAGGTTATGACTTGGGGTTAAATACTGGGCTAGAGATCAGAAAGTTGCCAGTTCAAGTCCGACTATCACCAAGTTACCACTATTGGACCCCTGAGTAAGGCCCTTAACCTTAAAATCGTTCATAAGGTGTTCTGTGGTGATTTTATGTCACTTTGGATGAAGGCATGTGCGGAAAATGTAAAAATAATGATTAGGTTGAAACGTATGGATGTGTATTGACTTTTGAAGAGGTGTTGGTGGGAGGAGTTTCAAAGCGCTTATAATTCAGATTAAGCACCATCTGATTTTCATGGTTTGGACGTTTACAGAAGCTTTAAAAGAAGGAGAATTTCCATGTAAAAGCAGCAGCAATTTTTTGCTGTTGAATTCAGTACAGTTTAAAGGTGGAAACTTCAAAAAAAAATTGTATTGTATGATGTGTCTTGTGTTAAGCCAACACTGATGTTTTTGCATCTCAAATTCAAAGCTGTAAATTGACTTATTATTTAATCTGAAAGTGAGAAAGTTTTATTCTGAAAATAATTGTCAAGTGGCATTTATTAGGATTTCAACATTACTGCTTACCCACGATTCATCACTTCAAGTCCTCATGTTGAACACAATCAGAGACAAGTTTATATTTTTAAATTCACCACACTTCCGTGTTTTTTTCTGTGTTTCTGCATGAAAAGCGTCTAATAAATTATGGCAGCATGTCTGGACCAATTCAGTTTTGAAATGGTTAATATTCTTAATTACAGAGTTTGTTCAAGTCATGCTCAGGGTTCCCTTAAACTAAGATTTTTTCCTATTCTTTACAGACGACACTCTTTAAACCTCTCTAAACTGCTGCTGCTAGATGGTACAATATAATTTAATTTCTATAATGACAATTACACCTATTAGCAGCTGCTGAAACCTATGAAGCGAATCATTAAAAGGGGCACCCAAGTAGTTTTATGTAAGGACAAATACCCCTAAATACTTTCTTAAATAAGCACAATGAAGTAAATGAACTAATACATATAATTATTTTCTTCAAGGGGACATTTTTTCAACCACAAGCTGCTGTTATTAGAACACTTAACTGTAAATGTTAATTCAATAAAACATTTAAAAAATAACAAAAACAGTGCTTGGAAAAAAAACAACAGAATGTCCCTAAAAATGACTAACGACTCCTAATCTATTGAATGAAAAGATCTAATTAAAGATTCTTCACATCAACCCAAATCGCACGTTAACACCAAAACATACGATTTGATAGCAATAACAGTATTACTTTATTATTGTGACCCGTGTTTATATTTCAAGTTTATTTTATTGTTTTTTCTGTTTGCAAGCTGTAGATTAACACTTAAATCTGACTTTTTATGTTGTATAAATAGATCAAATTTCAAAAGCTAATAAATGAAAAATATAGACCGGAGTTCAAAAGATTTGGCCATTGCTTGAATTTGTTTAATAATTGTTCAGAAAAAAATCGTTGCAGTTTTACATGTTTGCTTTAGATGATGCAAAATTCAGTTACTATAACCCCACTAGGTTATAAATGGTCTCACATGTTTGTATAAATGTGTGAACATTAATTGACAGCTCGGATGCAAACACAAAGCAGCAACGGTTTCTAGGCTCTAAACAGTACATCAATTAACCTGTTGTTTTAATTGTGCAGCGCTATGTTTAAATAAATCAACTTAATTTTGTTGTAAAAACAAGACTCGTACTGTGTGTTTAAGGTGGTGCATGAATCTGTTTTTCATTCGGTGAATGATTCAATCAGCTCAGTACAATTAGCTTCCTTTACATGAACAAACAATAAACAAAATAAAAGGTCGCTTTCTTCCAATCATTCATTACACTAATAAACACATGCCTTTCTAAACCCTGATTTTATTTTGCACGTATTTACTAAAAAGTTGCCTCAAATTTGATTAACAGTAATGTTTGCTTACAGTAAGATGGGGAATTTAAAAAGAATTGTGACCATTTTTATTTATGCGCAAAATCTGAACAAATGAAAAGTGTGATTGTAAAGATCCACACTGTAACCACCAGAGAGGAAGTCTAAACTTTTGTGTTTTGATAAGATTTATTTTTTTTAAACATAATCTCTACCGAGACAAGCAGAACAAGCTTAGGATTAGGGCTGACTGTCGAATAATCGATTAATCGTTGGTCGACCCAAATAATTACTAGTCGGCTAAATTCCATTGGTCGCAGGAAAAAAAAAACTGCGTCGTCAAATGGCTTCTGGGACTTTTAATTTGACAAGGGAAGACGTGACAGGAATTTATTCCATGTCTGGAAGGATCTAAAATATGGGATCATTTTAAAAAGGATAAAGATACAAAGAGGAAAACTTA
>JAOUQU010000016.1:144685-157486 GCA_028566735.1 Ammoglanis amapaensis | reverse complement strand
CAGAGCGCTATTACAGGGTCAGCCAACATACGGCGCCCCTGGAGCAGACAGGGTTAAGGGTCTCGCTCAAGGACCCAACAGTGTAGCGGAGTGTTGCAGAGCCTGGATTTAAACCCCCAACCTTTGGGTTTACAGCCCAATGCTCTGCCCACTAGGCTACACTGTCCCTAATATTAATTATCTAATCATATTAGATAACGAATTGTGTGGATTTCAGGGCATGACTCTGGACTGTGTGGAGATCTCGCTGGCGCGAGTCTTCGAGAGTGGACAGGCGTATGTGGCTCTGTCCCGAGCGCGAAGTCTGGAGGGACTTCGGGTGATGGACTTCGACCCGCGTGTGGTCCAGGCGAATCCCGACGTCCTGCAATTCTATAAGAAGCTGAGGAAAGAGCGGCTTCTCCACCAGGTCAGTGTCACCCCCCACTTTCTGAACGATTAGCCTAAATCGATGGCAATCGGTGGAGTCTGGGTCTGAATTTGCTGCTTCCTTTTGAGCATTTTATTCTTCCCGGGTGAGACAGATCAGTCGTGCCGATCGGCGTGATTCACTGTTCAAATTGCTCAGCGAACGCGGCGGGAAGCATTTCTATTTCTGTGTTTCAGCTAGAATGACAAGTGGTAATGATTGAGTATAATTACAAGCCTAATAAGCCAAAATCCCAGGCAACACATGACAGAATGGACGTTGATAGAAGAAAATCGTAAAGTTCTGTATGTTTTATGCTTACTGGTATAATTTGGTCCCCTGAGTCACAAGATTGAGTTGCTTGTTTGTACTTATAGTTCTTGTATTTATTTATTTTTTTCAGTCCTCCATGAACGACTTTGTTGGAAAAAACAAGGAGAATGAAGCCTGGTGATTGTGTGTGTGTGCATCACTGATCAGGGAGATTTTTAATTTATCATGAACTCTTGTATCATGACTTGCTTTTGTTGTCTTTTTTATGTACAGTTGTTTGTATTTTTTTTAATAAAGTGATATTTTTCTAAGCAGTAGTGAATGCAACGTACACAGTACATTTTTGGTGTTTGGGGTCTGAGAAGCTCACTTGGCCTATAGTGCCATCTAGTGGTTAAAAAGTAATTTATACAGTTGTTGGTAAAATATTAACTTTTTTAATTCCGAAAAATAAGACATGATAATGTTGAGGCCTAAACGTTTATTGAAAGAATATAAACATTAAAATACATTCTCTTTTCAGTCCAAGAATGTTTCAACTAACCACTGTGATACTGATTCGGGCTAGTGTGCAAGTTTAATGCTAGTTTAAAGTTAAGTAGTATATAATAACCTACATGTGATACTTTACTAAAACATAACAAACGTTTAATTATAAAACATTTTTTTAATAAAGAATATTTCGAAAGAAACGTTTAGGGATTTTACACGACCGCGTCTTAAAACACCATGTCCACTAGTTACTGTTTCCTGCTCACTGTAAAGTTTACTTACTAGTGGATCCGGATACAGCGCGTAGCGTCACATACCGCCACCTACTGGACTGGAATCGTTAATGTGCCGATATGAAATTTAGACGCCAGGTGGCGATAGAGTTGCAGCACTGAGGTGACGACATTAAAATTACACATTAAAATCATGAGAACAAGCTTTTAAATAATCTACTGTACAAATGTTCGATTTCTGAACATTAAACTTTACACATTTTTATTTAGAATAATGACTAATATTATTGGTTAATTTTCCTGGTTACTGTATTTTGTTCTTTGTTATATTAGATTATATATAGGCATTTACAGGTACTATTATATTTTATATCAGTCACTTTAAAATTCTTTATGAATTCGACAAAAAGTTTACGAATTGATATAAATCAGTAAATGAGGAGTAATCATGTGATACACGTGTAATCGGAATGAACAGACATTCTGAGATTCTATTGTACTTTAAAATATGAACCTTTTTATATCAAATTATAAAATAAAAGTTCTGTTTATATCTTAACTTTATGTGTACACATTTTCTCTTCTAAAATGAGAAGTCAAATAAAAAAGGTTTCCATCCAACCATCTAATTTCAGATAGATAATCATTATATATCTATAAAGATCATTTATTTTCTCTCAGCAACATGATTTATGTATTTATTCTATCATCAGTAAAATAAAGTGATCAGCATTAAGTCATTTACCTTTTTCTAAAGCTGCGGTTATATAAAAATATGCTTTGTATTTGTAATTGCAATTGATATTTTATTAATGTAAATTAAACAATGTATATGTTGTTATAAATGGCAGTAGTAATAGTATTTGCACAAACTAGTTTTGCTTACTTAAAAAAATATATATATTAAGTATTGTTTTATTTATTTTGAGCAGATTAATATTTTTTTTTCTGCTTTTATTTTTAAATTTGCATTTTATATTTAGACCAGACCTATTATACGAGCTGGTTGGGAGGTTCAGTACCAATCCATCCTAAATCTTTCAGCATTTTTGTTTCCAAAACTATCAGTTCCATTTTTCTGTAAGTGTGCAAATACAAGACAGTAGATTGGATTGTGATGATTATAATAATTATAATAATAAAACTACTTACCAAAAGTATGTTGATCAAGTTTTACTGTATTTAATTTAATAAAACAAAAACATTGCAAATGTGTTTTGGTTGAAAATCTGGTAAAAACCGGAACCTCATACTTGGAACAAGCGATTAAAACCAGATTGTTCTGATTCACCTGGTCTTCCTGTTGGCATCTTGGGTGTAAGATGAAAAAAAGCAAAGAATAACTATATTATTGTAGTCTTAATTAATAATTAGTTCATAGATGTTCTGTAATATGGTTTTGCTGTATGTGTTTGGCCTGCACTGATGTAAAGCTGTGTTAATGTATCAGGGTGGCATCTGACAAATGTGCCCAGCGCAAAATAATGCCAGCTAGAATATGTCTTTGTAATGGACTGGGTGCTCAATTAAATCGCTGATTTGCTCAGCAAGGCGCTCTTTAATATAGAAAAAGTCATCTTTTCTTGTAGATTAGTATAGATACAGTCTGACAGAGCGCACTGCTCAAGGTATTTGGCCGGCATAATTCATTCATAATGCCACAATGCGGCCCATCGATCATCTGCTTTTTTTTCTGCCACTTTTCCCCCCGTCCAATTCACTCCTGGCTCTTTATCGAGGGGGTTCTGTGTGGGTGGTGGGTGGGGGGGAGCAGGACAAGGTTGGGACGTTGGCAGCTTTTTTCTCGCTGATGTATTAGCCCGCATATGCAAGCGATGAATTACCCTGTGAAGGGAGTCAATTATCCAGTCAGAAAAAAACGTCAGGGGTGGAGGAGCTCACCTGGCCCGAGGCGTCCTTTTCCAATTGTAGGGGTAAAATTTTGGGGAGCAAAGAGGAAGCAAAAAAGAGGAAGATTACAGAAGGGACTGGATGCTCGTAGATCCGGGCTTTAGCTCATTTTAGTATTTTGTGAATGTCCAGTTTGTGTCTCTGTGCTGCTTTATTTGGATTAATAATATTCGAATTAATACTATTTGGACTTTTTACTGTTTTTTTTAGGATCTTGATGTCATAATTTACACAATGTTTGTTCTGTGTTTATTCCAAATACATTCATGGCCAATTTGGTTTCTCCAATTCTTCTCAGATGGATGTTTTTGGACTGTGGTTGGGGTGGGGGGGTCTGGCACACCCGAAGTAAGCCCATGCAGACACTGGGCGGATGTGCCAACTTCTGCACGGAACACATACACAGACTGCCTAGTCTGGATCAAACCCCTAGACCTTGTTGTAAGACGGTCCTAGTTGTGTGGCGTTTTTTTAATTAGTTGTTCTTAAAACAGCAACGGTATCATCAGGAAAACTTCACCTCAGTAAAACTTCAGTAAAAAGTCCGTGCAGTAAATTCCTCTCACTACTTCCTCTTAGTTAGAAACGTCAGATCAACACACTTAAATAATTCTTATTGCCAAGAGGACATTCCTCTCAAAGTTTATAGTAAGGGCGAAAGTTGAGGTGATTTATGCAACCGGGCCCTGGATTATCCAGAAGACGATTGGTTTAAGCCCCGATGCCGCCATGAGGCCACTATTGGACCTCGGAGTGAAGCCCTAATTCTTCATTTTGCATGTGAGTGCTTCATTTTGGATAAAATCATCAGCTGAATGCCAAAAAATGACCTTCATTATTAATTCATGCCGTTCTACTAATGTTGCTGCTTTATATTTGTTTATTTTTATGTACCTTTATGTATTACACATTAGTGTTTTAATACACATTTCATTGTTTAATTTGTATCTAGATTGTAGTAGATTCTTTTTTAGATTCGCCTTCAGTAGTTACAGTGTGAACAATTAAGATTAAGAGCTTTGCTTATGGGCCCAACAGCAGCAACCGAGCAGTGATGAGGTTTACCAGTATTATTTCCTAACCATTAGGCTACAGTTTGCTCTGCCCTGTAGCTGATTATGATGTGTTTTTGGTCTGGTGGCCACATACTTTTGGTCTTTTTGGTGGGGTGTGGCGTGGAGGCGTGGCTCTGCTTTGGAGGTTTTAATGGGAGGTCAACAGGGATATGAGCACACGTCCCAAACCACAAAGGCATGTCATGTTCCCCCCCATGATTCTCACACCCCTTTTCTGTCTGTGTGTGTGTGTGTGTATGTGTGTGTATGTGTGCGTTTGTGTGTGTGTGTGTGTGACCCTGCCACTGACTGACGGGGGTGACACTTAAGGAAATGAGGTCATTAGCCGGAATTACGCCAGGCTTTGATGGCTCAGTAATAGCTTTTCACGATGGAATTCAGTAAACGCTACCATAGGGGACTCGATCCTATACCCTCATGCAGACAGGAACAGATAAAGAGCAGGAACAGCACAGAATTCGGACCAAAAGTATTCGGACACGTGACCTGAACAATGTATGGTATTTAAGGGAACATTAGTCAGACCTCTGTATGGTCTTCTGTTAGAAACTGGGTCAGAACAGTCATTATGGTTGCACGAGGGAACAGTCAGAACTCTGTTTAGTTCTTTGAGGGAACAGTCAGAATCCAGTTTAATCCAGTGCTCCAAATATATGGTGTTTAGTTTTCTGAAGGAACAGCCAGAACTTTATAGGTCTATGAAGAAAAAGTCAGCTTTGTATGGTTCACAATATGTTATAAAGTTATAACCTTTGTATACTTTTATGAGGGAACAGTTGAACAGTCAGAACTCTCTATGGTTCTTTGGGGAAACAGATTGAAGTGTGTGTGGTTCTCGGAGGGAACCATCAGAACCTTGTATGGTTCTAACAGGGAACAGTACAGAACCATGTACGATTGTCTGAGGAAAGTCAGAACCTGTATGGTTTTCTCAAGGAACAGTCAGAGTTTGTTACGGTTCCTTGAGGGAACGATTGAGGAACAGTACAAAACCTGTACGATTCTCTGAGGAAAGCCAGAGCCTGATATGGTTCGTTGAGAGAACAGTCGAGGAACAGTACAAAAACTGTAAGAACAGACAAGAAACAATCCAATCCATGTACGATTCTCTGAGGAAAGTCAAAACCTGTCCGAGTCTCTAAGAGAATAGATGAGGAACAGTCAGAGCCCTGTACGGTTCTCTGATGGACTCTGAGCCGGGTGTAAGGAGCAGATCCGGGGCTAAGCCACGCCGAGGCATCCGAATAGCCATATTTCAGCTGGTGTATCGATCAGGTGGTGCCGATTGCCAGAGGCGACTCCTCCCCTCCGTCCTTGATCCTGTAAAGTAATAACGGTACGCGTGTCAGCGAGGTAATTATCATTGATCTGCTGGAGAAAAAGTGACTGATTCGGCTGTCGTTCCCGGTCGTGATTCATGCTTGTGTTGGGCAAACGGCGGGCGAAAGTAGCTTTTGTTTTTGTTTATAGATGTGTCTCATTCGCCAGCCTTTGATGTGAAGGAAAATCACAATGATCAGAGTCTCAATGTCACCGTAACATCTACAGAGTTTCTATTGTTCTGTTGTTTTATTTCGCCATGTCTCTTTCTCCCAAAGTAGATTATTATCCAGTTTGATTTTCAATTCTTCTTCGACTGGTTGTCCAAACGCCCCCTAGTGGGCACGGTCAATGTTTCTGAGAGCTTCTCTGTATGTAATTGGCAATTCAAAATTGCCAAGATCTGCAAAGATCAAATCTCAAAGCGATTGCCATATCGCCCCCTAGCAGGCACGATCAACTTTACAGGAAAAAACAGCCGCTATTCTGCTGAATGGGAGAGGTCTTAACTAGACAGTGGGTGGGGCTTCAGTCTTTTTTTCTTAATAGACTCTCCACGTGCAAGACTTGTGGATGCTTTGTTTGCGCTCCATTGTCTCAATAGGGGGCGCCCAGTCCAAAATATCAGCACCTCTGAGCAAACAATCTGAACCCTGTACGGTTCTCTGAGGGAACAGTCAGAACTCTGTACGGTTCTCTGAGGGAACAATCAGAACTCTGCACGGTTCTCTGGGGGAACAGTCAGAACTCTGTACGGTTCTCTAAGGGAACAATCAGAACTCTGCACAGGACTCTGAGGGAACAGTCAGAACTCTGCACGGTTCTCTAAGGGAACAGCCCGAACTCTGCACGGTTCTCTGAGGGAACAGCCCGAACTCTGCACGGTTCTCTGAGGGAACAGCCTGAACTCTGCATGGTTCTCTGAAGGAACAGTCAGAACTCTGCACGGTTCTCTAAGGGAACAGCCTGAACTCTGCACGGTTCTCTGAGGGAACAGTCAGAACTCTGCACGGTTCTCTGAGGGAAGAGTAGGCACTCTGAACAGTTCTCTGAAGGAACAGTCAGAACACTGTATGGTTGACTGAGATCAGAGCAAGAAATTGTTTTCCGAGTGAACAGTCAGATCTGAATGGTTCTCTGAGGGAACAGTCAGAACCTTCTTTGTTAGAAACATAGATAAATACTTGTTCTGAGATTTAATGAGCCGGAGCAGATAAAACCCGTCTCGGGCGATGGGGGGGGTGGGGTGTGACCACGCCCCGTCTGACTGGCAGCGGCTCTCTGTCCGAGTCTGCTAAAAAAAAGTTATGATCCTACTTAGCCGTGGTCACCACTGGGCAGGCAGAGAACGGCGGTATGTCAGGTCGTAACAAATGAGTGTGCTCCAGCGAAGGTCTGATAGATTAGTACATTCATCACACAGTTGGTGGATAGCACATAGAGCTGGCGGTGCTTACGCTGGGTTCGAATGGGCTGGAAAGACGAGCTTAGTCTCAGATCTGGCTGGCATCTATTTGTGATTACGGAGTCCACCCGGCTCCTTTCAAAACAGTGTTCGTAGTGTACGACCAAAAGTATCTAAACACTTGTTAATAATCAAAACATTATAAGAATACGAAGTGTGTGTTCCATCAAAGGAACACTTTCACAGCTTCTTCCACCCAGTCCTACCAGGTTCTGACTGTTCCATCGGAGAACCTTAGAGAGCTCTGACTCTTTCATCAAAGCATGGACACAGTTTTTCTTTACACAAGTACAATCGCACTATTACACTAAACTAATAATTTAATGAGCAGAATCTATAGAATTATTAAATGGTTTTCCACAGCTGCTTCTTCCTTATCCACACCAGGTTCTGCCTATTCCCTCAATAAAACCATACAGAGTTTTAACTATTCCCTTAAATAACCATACAGAGCTCCAATTGTTCCCTCAAAGAAACATACACGGTTCTGACTGTTGCTTCAAATAACCACGCAGGGTTCTGATATGACTGTTCCTCAACTATTCTCTCAAAATCATCCATGTTCTGACTCTTCCATCAAAGAACCACTCAGAGCTCTGACTGTTCGCTCAACGAACCACACCAACTTCTGACTGGTGTCTCAGAGAATTGTACATTCTTCTGACTGTTCTCTCAGAGGACAATGAGGGTTCTGATCGTTCCCTAAGAGAACTATGGCAAGTTTTTATGTGACTTTTTACCCTAGAACATAACGTCAACTCTATTATTTGTATAGCGCTTTTTACATTGGACATGGTCACCAAGATGCTTTACGGAATTTAGGACCTATTGAGCGAGCAGAAAGCAAATATGGCAGGGAAATAGTCCCATGAGAACCTTGAAGTTTGGGAACCAGACCCCGTCTATTTTTACAATATTTACACTGAACTAAATTTTAATGAGCAGAAATGATGTAGTTATAAGTCATGTTTTTATCAGTCAGGGTTCTGATTGACATCCAAGCTTCACGACAACAGCAAAGTGTCCTTTGCTGCACACACAAGTAGAATAAATGCACAGGTGTAAATGTATATCATTGGAAGTCATACCTTGACCACACACACACACACACACACACACACACACACACACTGTGTTGATAGGTGACTGATTGCCTGCCTGAACAGAAAGATTTATTAGTGTTTATCCAGCGCTCGCCGGTCACCTGCGGCTTATAGAGCCGGGCACAGCACGTCAACCACACTGAACATATTCTGTGTGTGTGTGTGTGTGTGTGTGTACTCCCATCTATTATATTCTCATATACAAGATTGTATGTGTGTGGATCTATAAGCTTGTATTTGTCCTTCTGATTCTTTTGTGGAGTCTGATGTTCTTTTGGTGATTGATCTTTTTGGGGTGGATATGGGAAATACCGACCAGCACTAAAACTTTGTCCTGTGAACGATACCACTACTGTTCCAATGTACGGAGGAAGTGCTAATGAATGTGGTTATATATAAAATAGATTTACGGGGGGCATCAGTCTCAGGGTGCATCGTTTTCCGTCTGTAGGTGTGAATGTGGGAACAAAATGGGAGCCGAGAAATGCAATTGTGTCTGCCTGTCTCTTTATATATTAAAAATATTAACGAGGTTTCATTTGGGTGTCGTTGGAAACGCAGTGGAGCGAAAATTGCTTTCTATTTCACAAAGCTCAAGAAAACGCGAGTCTGGTAATGGGCAACGCGTGGAGAGAGAGCAGAGAGAGGAAAAACGAGGCCCGCGAGGCGAGAGGGGAAATGGATAAAAAAAATCCCTGAGAGAAAGCGGGGCAGGTGAGAGTGGCTCAGGTACGAAGAGAAACGCTGGAGAAGATTGAAAACTGAAATCAATGACATTGAGAGCGGAGCTGACGAAGACGCTGCCCTAACAAACATGATACATGAACATCATCTAGAGTTTAGATGTTGGAATAAGAACCCAAATAGAGAATGTCAGCGCCCCAAAAGAATAACGTTAGATCTAAGAAAGGAGACTCTAAGAGCCCCAAAACAATTACAGAACCTAAAAATATCTGACCCCCAAAAGAACAAAACTGGATGAGACCCCAAAAGAGGTTAATCAGACCCCAAGTATGAAGAAGGGAGACTCCCCAATAAGAATATCAGACCTAAAAAAGAACATCAAACCCCCCCAAAACACCATCCGGCCCAAAAAACGGGGAACTTAAAACCCCAACATGGCAAAGCGGGTGTGGATGCATATGAAATGAATCCCTGAGAGAAAGCAGAGCAGGTGAGAGTGGCTCCGGTACGAAAAGAAAAGGTGGAGAAGATTGAAAATTGAAATCGATGACATTGAGAGCGGCACAGACGGAGACGTCGGGTCGTCGTTTCTTTTCTGTCTTTTTTGGCGGTGGGGGTGGGGGGTAGAAAAGCTCTTCAGCCGACCTTGCAATGAGGGCAGATCAAACTAAAATAGTCGGGCAAGAGACACCTAGAGGAAGTGAGAGAGCTAGAGAGAGGTGGACGGATGATGGGAATTGGAGGTGGGGGGTGGATGGAGGGTGATGGAGGACATTAGTGACTAGATGATGTTGTCAGTGACCGATGTAAATCGGTGTTACATAGTAAACAGACACACTCGGCTGCCTGCGAGGGGCGCCGCGCTGGCACTGACAGATGGAACATTTTTGGACGACTTAATCAGAGGAAAATGGGGTTTCATCTACACGCCTCCCCGCTCGGCTGCCCTCAACCGGAGAAATGATTGCCTGTCTGTCTCTCTCTCTTTCTCTCTCTCTCTCTCTCTCTCTCTCTCTCTCTCGTCTTTCTGTCTCCTCCGCCCACTCGGAAAAGGTGACAGGAATCTGAGCGATCGGCACAGAGGCCGACAGCCCAGTATGTCCATCACATCATGATACAGTTTCTATCGTCTATGAGACTTAATAAGACTTTAAGACCACGTCGCTCAGGAGTCCAACATTCAAGTTAATTATGATTTACTGTGATCACCGAGCCACCGTTGCATCCAAGTGCATTAAATGTACTCAAGCGTTTGTTAAAATGTTTCAATGTTTGTCCTCGAACATCAGACCTAAAAAAAATATTCCATTCCAAAATGGGGTGACATCAAACCGAAAAAAGAGAACATCAGACCTTAAAATAAAATGGACATTAGACTCCCAGAAAGACTCCAAAAAAGAATAACAGACCGTAAAAATAACTAAATGAGTCCTCAAATCGGAGAACATCAGACAACAAAAGAGAGATCAAACTTTAAAAAAGGAGAACCTCAGAACTGAATAGAACATTAGACCCCAAAAAAGATATTCAACTCAAAAGCATATTCCAAAAAAAACCCACTAGACCCTAAAAGAACACCCCCCTGAAAAAAAATACCACCAGACCTCAAAGAAAACATTGGAATTAAAAAAAGAGACAATAATAAATGACATTACACCCCAAAAAAGAGATGTTGGACTACAAAACATCAGACTTTACAAAAGACACTGAACTCCAAAAAGGAGAACATGGACCTTAAACATATATAAATATAGAAAAATATATATTAAACATATATAAATATAGAGATGTAAACGAAGAATGACGGAGCATCAAACACGAGGAAACCTGAAAGAAAAAAACATGAAATTTAATTTGGAAATCAATCAGTATTCATTAGCCTGCAGGGTATCACCTTTCTCTCTCTCTCTCTCTCTCTCTCTCTCTCTCTCTCTCTCTCTCTCTCTTTCTCTCTCTCTCTCGTTCTCTCTGTCAAAACATTTTGGCGCCCAGCATGGCACCGAGCCCACTCACTGCTCACCCAGGCATCGCCCACTTTCCTCGCCGCTCCGCTCTCTAACCAAACTTTACCCCGTCGCTCTCATTAGCATTCCATTAGCATTTCATTAGCATAGCTTTTCTTAGCACGTTAACGTCTCTGCTCTTAATTTAAATCTTTTTCTTTGATATATTTTTTTTATTCTTAAGGCTGAAGCAGTGAATGAGACGGCAACATGGCTGCACTTGGATTTAAGAGGTAAAGTGATCGAAATGGTTCTGTTGGGAGTAAAAATGCTCGAACATCGAGCCACCGAGTCTGTGGTTATTAAAACAGATCGAAATAAATAAACCGAGTTTTCCGAATGTTAACACTTCTACTTTCATTTAGTGCTCAAAAAGGACTTCAGACCCCATAACACACGTGGGGAATTTATAGCAGTCAATCCACCTACTGCATGTTATGTGATTGGAAGGAAACTCCAATGCTTTAGAGTGATTGTTTTATAGTACACCTGACACACACACACACACACACACACCGGGGTGGGGTAATTAGCAGGCTGTCAGTGAGGAGAACAGGGTCATACAGGCAATTAAGAGTGTGACAGCTGTAGTGTTGGAGTGTGTAGTTCAGTAGTTCAGTTTGTGAGGTGATGCTGACAGGGTGAGAGCTCGATCCTGTTCCCACCGGATCTGATCCCACTTACACTCCCCCCAAACATCTCCATCATTATTAATATTAATAATATTATTGTTGTTATTGTTAGTACTGTCATTATTCTTCTTATTTCTTACTTCAGTAATAATCATTTACTGATGTTGTTACTGGAATTATCATTATTTTATTCTTGCTTTTATTATTTCTAACCTCAATAATAATCATTTACAATTATTGTTGTTGTTGCTGTTTATGTTATTAATAATAATATTACTGTTATTTCTATTATTACTTTTTTATGAGCATTTATTTATATTTTCTTACAATTATTAATAATATTAATACTGTTTTAATTATTGTCTGCATGCTTATTCAAATATTAATTTATTATTACATGAATACATTGAACCAATTCTTCTTTATATTACTTATTTAAGTTGCTACATAAGAAATAATGAATTCTTGTGCAGCGTTCCGAAGCTCCTCGAGTGTCTGTGTTTTGGGGTTCCTGCTGTGCAGTAATGGAGCTGTAATTCTAAACTCACTGCTGTGGATCGGACGCTCGTTTAAAATCCGATCAGCCACTAAAAATCTGTCTGATCCTCTGTGAAGAGTTTCAGAATAGACCGGAAGATCAGCAGAGACTACATCAGTGACCCAGAACGGGCACAAATCCCTACAGACAAACTACATCATAGTCCGACATCAAGTCCAAAGACAACATACCCCAAAATAAGATTTTTATTTCTCCTTGAGGTCTGATGTTTCACTTTAGGGATTTGATGTGCCTTGTTTTGGGGTCTGATGACATTTTGTAGTTTGATTTTCTCGTATCTTTTCTTGTGGACTTGGCGTTCCCTTTTAAGGGGTATGATGCTCCAATTTTGTGTTTTTTTTTAGGGTTTGATGTTCTTCATTTTGGGGTTTGATTTTCTCATATTGGGTTATAATGTTCTCTGTTTTATTGTCTGATGGGCCACTTTTGTGGTTTGATGTTCTCCTTTTTGTGGTCTAATGTCTTCCATTGATGCTCTTGCTGTTGGATGTTCTCATATTTGGGGTCATTGATGTTCTCCATGGGGTTGATGTTCCTCTTTTTTAGGGTCTGGTGTTTTTCTTAATAATGGTCTGATACTGCATGTTTTTGTAGTCAGAGGTTCTCTTTTTTGGGGGCCGGGGGGGGGGGGGGGGGGTGCC
>JAOUQU010000016.1:112537-126237 GCA_028566735.1 Ammoglanis amapaensis | reverse complement strand
GATACACACTTGTGACATCACACATTTATAACCTTTAATGACATGTTATTATTAATAATGATGATATTCATCTATGTAAAGATGATGATCATGTCAATGATTTCTCACAATCATTTTCAACAATCATTTAACAAAATAGGAAACAAATAAATATCAATATGCAAAATATGCAGATATTTTTAGAACAGGCCCGCGGGCGACTCATGAGGTCCTTTCGGGCGACCACATTGGTGACCCCTGCTGTAGTGTGCATCGTTATATATACACTTTATAACCCTTTCTAAATGTATTTTCTTTAATAGTGTATTCATAGCTATAGCTATATTATTAGGTTCTAGTCCTAGTTCTAACTCCGGTTCTATTTCTAGCATATCAAGTTCAACTACCTTTAATCCAGGTTCTAGTGTAGCTTCTAGTATATCTAGTTCTGGTTCTTCTACTTTGGGTTCTGGTTCTAGTTTTCCTAGATCTGATTCAGAGGGATTGTTTTAGGGCGAGGAGAATTTAGACGTGCACTCTTCGCACAATCACAAACAAGCCGAAGTGCATTATGGTTTGGTTCCTCTGGTTCTGGTTCTACTTCAAGTACATTTAGTTCTAGTTCTTGTAATTCTATTCAGTCGGATTATCACCGCGAATAAAGAAGCTTCATTGGGAGCATTTTAAGGTATCGAAGAATTGAGACTAACGCCCAGTCTCAGGACTGTCGGGTGGCGTCTGTGGTCTGGATTTATAAAATAAAGCATTTAAGACGGATTACAGCAGAATGATAACACAGTTCCTCGTGTTCGAGCTCGTAATTCGAAAGTAGACGTGGATTTACTTTTATTCTCTGAGTGTGATAATGTTTAGCTGGGGCGTTGGGTAATCCAAACGGCTCTGTAAACTGGACCTGTGAATGCGCTGATGCTGTCGCCACCTCAGCGCTCCTGTGGGGTTCAGATGGGTGGGATTAGTGGACTTTCTAATGACTCAATTGTTCCTTTGTTTGTGCTTTTTAGGAGCCAGATTAAGGTGTGGGAGTGAATGCTGCTGAAATGTCTAATCTGGCTTCTTAAGGTGAGCTCCCCAAACAGCGTGCTTATTGTGAGCGCTTACCTGAGCCTTGGGGAGCACATGAGGAACATCGTATGCCACGTTCTACACCTACCCACCCATGGTGTCTTGGGTTTTATTTTCGTGTTAGATCCGGGGGATGTTTCTGTGTGGAGTTTGCATGTTCTCTACACATCTGTGGAGGTTATCTCTGGGTGTTTTGGTTTTCTCCCACAGTGTAAAAGCATGGAGCCAGGTTCATTGGAGGGACTGAACTGCCCCTAGAGGTGTGGTTACCCAGGGTGCACTATGTGCCTTGATCACACTGAAAAGCTGAGTGAGTGAGTGAGTGAGTGAGTGAGTGAGTGAGTGAGTGAGTGAGTGAGTGAGAAATACAGTAAAAATACAACATAAACTGTAAAAAAAAATTATAAATTAATTGATTAATAACAAATAGCAGAATTGTAGCTGTAGTAGTGTCGTGTCTGCATGGATTTCCTCCAGGTATTCCGGTTTCCTCTAACAGTCCAAAGGCATGCAGTGATGTTTTAGATACTGAGTTTGTGTGAAGTGTGTGTCCCACTGTGACCCTAAATATAATTAATTGTTACATTTGATAGATGGATGGAAGAAGGATAAGATTTTTTTTAAATGTATTTAATAGTAGGTTGCCAGGTCTTACACCAAATCCCCTTAATGTTAGGGTTTGGAGAATCTACAGGACAATTTCACATCTCCGATCAACCTAGTGCACATTTTCGGACTGTGGGAGGGCACCAGAGTATCAGAGAACATGCAAACTTTGCACAGAAAGCCTGGGAATCGAACCTGGGACTTCTTGCTGTGAGCCGTCAGTGCTGAACCTCTAAGCCACCATTCAATTCTGTGTGAATGTTTTCCCAAAAAATTAATAAATAAATAAAAGATTCTGGACCGTCTCTGTGGGGGTCCTGTCTTAATCCTTCTGCTCTGAATGTGTGGAAATTCCTTTAGGCACCAAATCAGAAATCAATCTCTTATAATGCAGCAGTGCCGCGGAGCTTCCTGTTTAATACAGCCACACACTCGGCCACTTACAGACTGAAGAGCCTATTTAGCCGCTTAATTACCCAATTACTGCTAATAGAGCCTGTCCAACACACACACACACACACACACACACACACACAATTACCATGAGAATAGAGAGTACTAAAGTACTATTCCTTTGATGATGTTTTGATTTCCTACTACATTTAAATTAATACTAGAATAAAGAGTTAAACATTCATTGTACTCAGAGTAAATATGAGAAATTTATTTTTAAAAAGTGACGTATAATACAAACATGAACAAGAGTTACATTTGGGTATGTGTAATGTGTCATTTTGTGAGCATGTGAGCATCACACAAAACATACTGTATTTTAAATACTATAACCCAGTGCATCCTACGCAGACCCTCTGGCCCCACCAGGGTTATAATGAGTAATTATTTATTATATAATTACATAATTATTTTGTTTAAGTTTGTGTCTGAAATCTGGCAACCCTCCATGTCAAATATGATTTTTAGTGTTTTAATTTTTACTCAGAAATGGATTATTAGTGCAACAAAGATTTTTGGTACAAAGAAGACCAAACACCGAAGAAATATTCTGTTATAGTAACACTAACAAGTAAATGTAGTTTATCATTACTAACAATATTTTTCAGACAACTAACTAGAGTTCTTACACAAAAAAGATTCCCAAAGACAACCCAGCAGAGTCATTTTATCTGCATTGACAACCATGTTCACTGGGAGGTAACTAGCTGACCGGTAACAGAGCTGAGATTCGAACTTGAAGAACAATTTTGGGGGGTTTTGTTCAGAATTTTTACCAATTTAGTCATTTCCATTCCAAAAACAGGATTCTGAATCCTCTGCTGCTCAAAAAATGAATCAAAAAAAGATAAAATAATTACTTTTGAGCAAAACAAGTTGTGTTTTTATTTATTATTTTATTTTTAATAATTATTCTAGCTTACAAAAATAAAACCCTGCTCATTTTTTGTCAAATATACTCATAAATTGTGAACTAAAATAATCTGATTGTTTTAAAATGAGTTTTGTTCCATGACTATGTATTCATGAGCTCGTCTCAACCGCTATGACAGAGGGTTCGATTCTCAGGTGCAGATCAATCACACATGGCCCTAATAGGCCACAGAAATCTAATACAAAAACTTCTAATCATACTGACAACAGCAAAAACAAGTAGCAAACAGAACATCGAATGTTTGTCTCGATACTTCAAGCTGGACCAGTCCTTCATTTGGACCAATGTGAGTATTAACGTCTTTTTTCTCAGCAGAACCTGAGTGTGAGATTTCTGTCTTAAAACTTCTTCTTTTTTTCCCTCTGTCCTTCTTCTTTTTTTTACTTTAGACGTGAAGGTGGATTAAAGCTCAGGCACTTTTGTTTAGATAAAGCGAAGGATTAGGGAGAGATTTGCCCCCATAAAGTTGCGGGCTTGATGGGGCTTTTATCCCGCCGTGTCGTTTAAGCTGTGTTGCTTCTGGATTAGGACGTACAATAGGATCCCTTGTGTTGGGGGAGCAGGGGGGTGGGGGGTGATCCAGGCCTGGCTGAGCTGAGAAGTCTGGAGAGAAAAAAAGAGAGACCGAGATGAAGAAAAGATGCTAAAGTATCGCGGAGAGGACAAGGACTGGGGGGAATTGGCAGGTCAGAAAGTTTTAGCTCTGGGATTTGTCCGGAAGATCCCCAGATCTTGTCAGGAATAATGAGATTTCCGGAAGAAATCAAGATCTAGCCAGTGAGAAAATCTTTACTGCCCCTTTAATACAGGTATCTAATTTAGAGAAACGGGAAGGAAAAATGAGGTTTAAGATGAAGGTGCTACTAATAATGTGTCCGAGAGATGGCTCCTGGCAAATTGCTTTGTTATTCTTGTCAAAAAAAGGGTCTCCTGGAAGCAGTCGATTTTAAACCATACATCAAGATGATTAATTGCGCCGGGAAGAACAGATGCTGAAATACCCTTGAATGGAGCCTGAGAGGCTAAAGCTCGATGCCTCACGAATCTAATGTATTCATGGAGTTGGAAGAAACATTATTAGGGCTATTAATTAGCTATTAGCGGCTAACTCTAGCGGTGCACGGCACGTGAAGCTCCTTTGTTTAATTATTTCCTAACGAAGCTTCAGTCGGAGAAGTTTGCTTAACAAAACAGACGATTATTAAATAGGGATTTAATGGCGCCCCACAAGATGGCCCAATATTGGTGCAATTTTAACGTTTACATTCATTTAATAGTTACATTGAGGACATAATTTGTACACATTATGTACACAACTTCATAGCAAACTCACTCTGACCTTTTTGACCTTTAATTCACTTAGATTTGTATGTTTGGGGGCTGTGGGAGAAAACCCGAGCAAACCCATGCAGACTACACAGAAAACACCGGACCACACACCACCTGGAGATCTTACTGTGAAGTGACAGTGCTACCTGCTTAGCTTTCATGCCATTCCAGCTTTGGATGAATGGATTTTCACTTTAAACAGCAGATGGCGCTGACGCTTGTCACTTCATCTGATTGACGTCAATACGTAGAGTTGCCAGGTTGGTGGAAACTTCTTTAATATGTTAGCAAAGTGTGTAGCGCCGTTGCTGTTTCATCCCTGTCTAGACTGTCTGGGTCCTTGTGGTTTGTCCATGTCTACTCAAGTTTCCTTTGGGTCATTTAGTTTCCTCCCACAGTCCTACACTGGCATCATTATCTCTGTAATGCAGAAATAACATCAACGCATCAGGATGAAATGCTTCCATGGACTCTCAAGACTACCAAAGAATGTTGGAGGGCGATGGTAAGGCGGTGGTGGACGGCCGGGTCTCTGTCAGAGGTCAGCGACCCGGCGAACACTTCAAAAGCAGCCAAAATGGATTAAGACAAAGCACTCGAGACTTCTGATGTGACCAGCAATGAGTTCAGACCTAAATCCTGGGGAACACCTGTGGAGAGATCCTGAAACAGCAGCCGTAAGAATCCACCCTTCAAATCTGAGAGATCTGGAGCCACAAGTCAAGTGGTGCAAGAGTCACTGGAGACTGAGGCTTTCAGTGATCAAAAATACGACAGCAATTGAGTCTCAGAAAGTTTTGGCAAAGATTGGACTGATGAATAATATTTTAGATTGGAGAATCTAAGATGAGAAATGCTGGTTCCTGCAGCAGGGTTCTTCTATTCATCATAGTGCTTTAATAAAGCAGAAGGAACTAGTTCCTTTACTCTAGTACCCAGTGCATTGTATAAAACAGGAACTGCTGGTACCTGAACCCTGACCGGTTCAGGATCTGTGGGATTGAGTAAAGGAGCTTTAATGGAGATGCTGCTGCGCTTTTTGTGCTTTAATTGCTTTAGAAATCTACTGCAGCTCGACTGCTCACTTCAGCTTCTTTATCTTCATCCGAGTCATCCAATTTTCTCTCTGACAGGAGCAAAAATAAATAAATAAATAAATAAAAACGTAATTAGACAGCCTGATTTCATTAGTTGAATAAATGGATATTGACTTCAAAAGACCAACATTTTGTTTCTTTAAATAATAAATAATCATATAATAAAATTGATCCTAATAATCAAATAATAAAATGATCATAATAATAATACAACATATTCATTCATTTTATTACTAGAATTAAAATGAATTGGAAACTAAAATCATTTATTTGAAGAAATGTAGAATGAAAAATATTCGGAATATTAAAAAATAGACCTTTTCGTTATACATTTACATTTTCAGCATTTAGCAGAAGTGACTAATAATTACCACATAGAACTATTTTTTGAACAATTATGGGTTAAGAGCCCTGCTCAGGGGCCCAACAGTGGCAACTTGGTGGCATCAAAAGGCTGTTTTTTTATTATAATAAGAGTCGTTATTATTAATTCTTATTCTTCAGTGTGAATTGATTTAACTGATTTGTAACTAGTTTTAGCTGAGTTTTATTTAGGATCCACGTTGTTTATGTTTGTATCAGAGGGGGGTTTTTATCAGTGATGGGTCTGTGGTCACTGTCGGGCATCTTTAGGCGACTCCTCCGTCCACTGAGCATCACTCGGACTAAATTTCCTTTATTATGTCAGCATTATAAATTCCTTCAGAGAAGCAAGAGTTCAAATGGGAGGATTTTCTTCTTCTTTTTCTCCGACACATTATGCGGCTTTACATTTTGCTGCCCTTAATTCCGACCTAAACGCTTTTGCTCCGGGAGAAGAAATCTTTTCTTTCTTTCTTTCTCTTTTTGGAAAAAAAGAGAGAGAAACCCCTTTAAGAAGAGAAGGGTATTATTGTTTTAATCCTCTTACCGGCAGTCAGTTTGGGACAGGGGGCTTTCAGAGGCTCAAATTTTACAGGCCTGCTGATGGTTGGACCGCCGAGCAAAGCTGCGAGATTAAAAAGACCTGAAATTCCACTTTAATTATTCTTTAAATAAATATAAAGTAAATAAATAAACATATATCAGGGTCTGGAGTATGGCAGAGGGCAGGGTTAAAATCTCCAAGCATGACGACACAAATGTCTAACATAATTATTTCTTAAATATTCATAGGATATAATATACCTAAAATATCATGTTTGTACTATAAAAGCAATAAATATAAAAAAGAATTAAAGAATTCCTGTTTTGGTGAAAATGATTGAATTGATTTAAGCTTTTTATAAGTTTTATACTGTATTTAGAACTTCTCATTGGAAATTTTTATTTTCATGCAACCACGAATATTTAAGTTTACCGTCCATAATGTTCGTTTTTGATAAAATCCTTGCAAATGTCATCGTTTTTCTATAAAAATATGAATTAAAGCACACATACAAATTAGTTAGTTTTTTCTGAGTGTATTTTCCATTTCAGTGTGTGTTATTTAAATTTAAAGTGTACATATACACAAGCATTTCATTTTTGATGCTCGTGCAGGATGCCATCACCGTTTGCAAGTGTGTGGTACGAGAATTAATAGGATCCTTGCCGTGCACGCGCATTGGAGCGGGTACGAACCTGTGTGGATGATTGACAGATCAACGCACCAATAGGAATCCGCTCTGCCCCCTCGGGAGGCGCTCGTTAAATTCCGCGCTGCTCAGAGATGGCAGCTCAGAACCACCGGAGAACCCGAGGAAAGCTGAACGTCTGTGGAAGAACCACCTAAATGAATCTGACGTGTTTTAACGTGGACTGAGTGGACATCGAAACGAACTCGAGCAGAAACACCAGAACAGTCTTGGTTCGAAGCTCCGGGATTTTTCCTGCTTTTTCTTTGAACATCCACAGACAGGTGAGCAAAAAGTTCCCAAAAATATTTACAAGCTGAAGTATTTAGTAAGTATTTTGGAGTAAGTTGGAGTCTTTGAGACTCCTGGAAATGGTCTTTATATAGTTTTTAAAGGGTGGTATTCTTTTCTAAATCATTATATTTTTTGGTAAAAGTATTGGTACACTTGTTGAAGAATTAAATGTGTTTCTTGCTAGGACGACACGTCTCTTATACATCATTTCACACTGAATATTCAACGTGTTTTGGATATTGTGTTTTGTACATATTTAATAATAAAACTTATAGATAAATAAGACTGTTCTTACACCCTAATTTCTTATAGTCGTATTGTTATGATATGAGGTTATGGTATAAAAGTATTTATTTGTTACTATACTAACTATATCTATATAATAACTATAGAGAACCAACGTGTGTTTAAAAAACTGTGAAATTGTGAGCATCAATGTTTCCAAATGCTTATTTTCAGTCAGAATGTCTAAATTCCTTAGAATTTAAAGTTTACTTTAAAAGAACTCTAGAAATTAGTTATATAAATGAAATAAGTGGTTAAAGAAGTCACAGTGTTTTGGTTTGAACTTCTGTGTGATTATAAAAACGTGATAATTTAATATGTGGACTTTTACACGATTATAAAGAATATAGTTTGTCGGATCCGAAACATCTGTACTGATCTACTGAACTATAAAAGTTAGAATAGATTTTTAACTGACTCTGCTAACATTCTATGTTCTTCGTTAATATATAGGACAACTATTAAGGTGATGGAGGTTTACGTGTAACATTTATGAAGATTATAATTGTTATTATATTGTTACCTGTTTTGAACATCTGTTGGTGGCATCAGCTTTTTCGCCTTTAGAATTCGCCACATGAATGACAAATCATGGAATTTAAAAGAATTAATCCATTTATTAACACACATCAGCATTAAAACAAGTTGGCTACTCGTGGTCATGATGTCAAGAGTCGGGGAGAGGGGGGGACTTAGATGTTACAAGAACTTTGTAGGTTTATAATTTTATTATTTTACAAATGTTGTTAGCAGTTGTGTTTCTGCACTTTATCTGTTTATCTGATGGTAAATTGTCAGTGACAAGGGAGCATCCCAACATGAACATGACATTTTATCATTAAGATTATTATGGTCGGTTCTGTTGAATATCACATTGACAAGGACTGTTAAATGTTCGGATAAAATAAACCTGAATATTAATTAACTGGATTTATTAGCAAGCTTCGTCCAAGGAAAAGAATCAAACATGTTTTTAAAAGGTTATAATTCATCTTTCAGTCTCATCCAACGATTTTGTGTCCAGACTTCTTCTAAGACTCTGGGCTCGTAATTAAAACTTTTTTTTTACCTAAACATAAAAAGAATAGCTTTTGTACCTTAAATAAATATATATAAAATAAACTTTACATGGAAATGAAAGGACCAACCCAGTCACCGTGCAGTAATAAAGTCGCTATTATTACTGAATTAATTGTTTTACAGTTTTATTAATATTTGCCTATCAATTAATTTCATTCTTGTTAAAGCTTTAAATAACACAATTAATACAATAGTCTGTAATTCAGCAGTAAAAGTTGCGGTGAAATGTTGGAAAGTCGTAGTGTGACTTTTTAAAGCTGTATAAACTAATATTTGATATATGTAATACATCTAAACGTGAAGTATTTTATTTGTGTAATTGTGTTGTTCTATTGTCAAATATTCTAGCAAAAGACTCGTCATTTGTTTATTCCTTCACAAAATCAGGATCAGAAAGCGGCATGTGAATTAAAAGCTTTAAGCCGCTTATATCACTTATTTATAATTATATTAAAAACAAAAAGTAGCCTACATTAAACACATAATAAAGTGTACAGATAATACAAGGTTTGGTAACAATTACTGACTAATGATTCTTCTACTTTTATTCAAGATCCAAAGTGTCGGAAATTAAAATCAACACCAGTGCACTTTTTATTTTATAAAGATTTGTAGTTAAACTGTGATATTACAACAACATTAATACTAACAGCTTATTATCTTTATTCCAAATCTTCCTGCACATGAATAAATTAATTCCTCAAAGAGAAATGAAACAATTTTTTGTGACAGTTTTACACGAATATATCTAAAACTAAAGAAATACATTAAAAATAATAATTCTGAGCAGAGATTGTTTACGCTTCCACAAATCTCTGTCGTTTTTATTTCCGCCTTGTGGGACCTTGAACAGCTTGCAATGAAAATTTTGATTGACAAAATAAATATCTGTCAGACAGAAGAGTCGCTGGAGGCCATTAAAGATCTCCCCATGTTTTATAATGCAGTCAGATCAAAGCTGCACTGTACACACACACACACACACACACACACACACACACACATTTACATAATGATGTTTTAATAATGTAAACGTGGAGTGCAACTACCGCCCCGAGACACACAAGTACACACTACACATACATACATGGGTATCCACTATGTACACACTCAGACTGAATACACACACTATACACAGCTCATATATAACACACACACACACACACACTGCCTTGAGCAAGAACTGGCGCAAATCAGACAACAATAGCGCAAACAAGCTATTAATATAAGCTGCTTTTCTGCTAAATAGGCCGAGCATTTAGCCAGTGGGCAGAATAAAAAATTGGTTCAGCACAAGTAAATGAATTAAAAACAAATAAAAGCCTCGTTCAGCAAAACACACACTATAAAACTTAATGAAACTGAAACATTTCCTTTTAAATCCTTAAATAAACTTCATGAATAAACACCTCGAATTCTAAATAAAATGTCTCCAGTGAAGAGCAGCTGAATAAACTTGTATTAGAATAAATCATCAATTCAATTACAGAAGAAGTCAAATAGTTGGAGGATTTAGTGTTTCTTGATTGTATACAAGCTGCACCAATAGAGCTACTAATCATTATTAATTGATTAATAATTTTAGATTTCTTAATTTCTAGCACAGGATTGAAATGCAGGATTTGAGGGCGGTTTTTTAGTTTTACATTAACTATGTTAAAAGCAAGATAACATAGAAAAAGCTTTGATTAATTATTTTGTACACGTACTATCAATTCAATTTTATTCTAGAACAATATTCTAGAACAATAATTCGAAAAAATCAATATCAATAAATATGTATTATTGTGAAAATTATAAGCACTATTTGTATAAGTTTGTACATTATGTTTAATCAGCTTTTATTTTGTCAGAGTTTGCTCAATAAATAAAATAAATACTGAAGCGCATTTTTATTGAAAATCTATTGGGTGTTTTATTTTCTTTTTTCATGCGTAAATGTGTGGAGTTTGCATGTTCTCCGTGTGTCTGCGAGGGTTTACTGTGGCTTCTTTCTCCCCACAGTCCAAAAACATACAAATCTGAATGAATTAAAGATACAAAGTTGTCTATGACCGTGTTGGATATAAACTTGTGTACTTGTGTACTTGTGTACTTGTGTGAAGCCATGAATTGTCATGAATGTAACCGAAGTGTAAAACATGACCTTAAAATCCAGAAAAACAAACCACGCACCGTCAACTATTTGTCTGTAATTGAGAAATGATGGATAAACTCAGTAAAAGTGATTAATATAAACATTCCTATAAAACATGAAGCACATGAATCGATCGCTCTTCAGCGTCACCAAGCGCGCACACGCGTGTCAAAGCGCGCGCCTTTCCAAGCACGCACACGCCTTCCCGAGCGTGCACACGCCCCGATGATAGATGGCGGCCTTCGCAGTCGAAACCTATTTGCACTTCTATTAAGGACGGTGGAGGCCAAATGGGGATCAGTGTGCATATTTTATAGCCGCCGAGCACCGCCGAGCAGCCCTCCATCCGCCCAGCCCTCCATCCATCCATCCATCTCCGCCAAAACGCTGCCCCGGGACAGTGAGGACCAAGGGTGGGAGGGAGGGGGACACCGACCGGGGGATACCGAGTCCATTCACACCCAGAGACCGCAGGGGGGAAAGTAAATGTTTAGCAAAGCACCTTCTGTCCTCCAGAATTAAAGCCAATTCCCACATGGACTCCTGATCACAAGCGCTTAATAAGCTACAAGCGGCCCCGCCCTGATGTCTGCTTAATAATATTTAATAGCTAAATGTCTACTTAATACATTTTAATGCATTTACCCCCCGCAACGTGAGCTTAGCCTTAGAAAGAGATTTAAACGATTGTCATGTTAAAGGTTACACATCAGCTGACACCATCAATAATAATAATAACAACATAATACAATGATGTTAATAACACATTTTACACAAACGATTAAAGGACAAATGGTTTTACATATAATATGTTATAATTATACATACATGCATTAAAACTTTTTAACAATTATTTTTGTCGGAAATAAACGTTTCGTTAAATTTAATTTAGAATTTCTATGACGTGTAATTATTCTTATTAATCATTATCATTACATACATTTTAGATGCTATACTGTTCATATTGCCTTTTATGTGAAATTATCTGTAAACAACAAATTTGTTGGGTTTTTTATTTCTTTGATTATATGATTTATACTGGTAGATGTTTCAGTATATTCATACTATTTCGTTCTGAATGACTTGTCATAGCTTTGTTGTTATAACAATGTCAATTTCCTCATCTGATGTTGGCATCTGCACCAAGAAAACCTTTTACACCCGGTATTTGACGAAATAAAGTTTTATTATTATTATTATTATTATTAATGTATTTTGTACAATTATTGTGAAGTCAATCTTCTTTTTGTTTAAACGTTTAAAACTAACATTTGTTTGGATCTTAAATACATATCCCAGCTCAGAGGTTTAGAAACACATTTAAAATCATGGGGTGCAGCTGAGTCCTGCTTCTGCTCTGTGTGGGTGTGTAAAGTCGCCCCAAGACTTTTAACAGGAGCGTTTGGGGAATTAGGACTTCTTCATCACTAATATGATCTGGTCATCACTTTTATACCTACATCAATCTAATAAAAATAAGATACACATCTCATACATATCTAATACATATCTAATCACAGCTCCAGGCTTTCATCTCAGCAGTAGGATAATAACACTCCCACCAAATCCCCTTTTCTAATCTGAACAGATCCTCGGCTGGATTAGTTACAGTAATTTGCCTGATTGATGAACATTCCAGCATGTACACAAGTGCTAATTGCACCAATTAGGTTCCGAATCTGAGTAATGGACTGGAGCAGCAAATAATGAGAAATTAATGAACAATCGTAGAATCTCAGATGCATTAATTTTATTATTAAAGTGTCATTGAGCTCGAGAAAAGTCAAAACATACACACAATATTTCTATATGATTATTACCATCACTATTATTGTAGTTTTATTACTATTATTATTTTTATTATTAATGAACGGTGCATTATTCATGTATATAGCAGCAGGTGTTTTAAATACCATTATAATAAGTAATAATTGAATATGAACATAAATATGTTTATTTAAGTTCATATTTAATTATTACTTATTATAATGTTAATTTATTAAATAATAAATTCAGTTATTGAGTGTTAATATGTTTTAAATAAAATCTTAAAGAGGTGCTATCAGATATGAAACATTATTTTGTCTTATTAATAGTAATTAATAATAATTAATTACTTATAATTCTCTAAATAGTATTTTATTATTTACTCATATCTATTATTTCTATTTTAAATATTTATTTATAATTATTGTTGTTATTACATTTTCATATTTTAATAATGTTATTTTATAATAAAGATAAAGTATAATAAAGAATATCTTTTGATTAAGCTGAATATTATTATCCTCCTCCACCAGACGTCATAGTTTTCGACCAAGCACCATTTAAACAAAAGAGACCGCTTCTGCTGTCCAGAGTCTAACAGCAGTGTGTTTTACACCACAAACAGAATCGCAGACTCGGGACATCATGCAGCACTACGGTGTGAACGGATACTCCCTGCACGCCATGAACTCCCTGAGCGCCATGTACAACCTCCACCAGCAGGCGGCGCAGCAGGCCCAGCACGCTCCTGACTACCGGCCCTCGGTCCACGCCCTCACCCTCGCCGAGAGGCTAGCTGGTGAGTGCACTGGTCTCACTTAAACATGCTCGAGTCCCCCCGTGTCTGACGACTCAAGATGTCCCAAAAAGTTCAACTACAAATCACAAAAAGTGTCACATAGAGAGTCGAGAAATGATTTAGTGACACAACAGCCATAAAAAGGGAATTAACATAATCAAAAAACTATATATAAATATATATATATATGATGATGATGATTTTTACCCTCCAGTCGAAATCGACCCTGGGTCACTCTGTGGATCGTTACCGATCCCAGAGT